>WNWU01000106.1:2076452-2141635 GCA_012654045.1 Ptyas mucosa
GAGTAGAGTAGAGTAGAGTAGAGTAGAGTAGAGTAGAGTAGAGTAGAATAGAATAGAATAGAATAGAATAGAATAGAATAGAATAGAATAGAATAGAATAGAATAGAATAGAATTTTTTCTTGGCCAAGTCTGATTGGACACACAAGGAATTTGTCTTGGTGCATATGCTCTCAGTGTACATAAAAGAAAAGATACGTTCATCAAGAATCATAAGGTACAACACTTAATGTTCTCCTCTTTTCAAACTTTTGTTTTCTTCTTTTAGACCTTACGTCACTGTTGTGACTCCTTTGCAAAACAGTTTCTTTCTTTTTTATAAAATCACTTTTCATTTACACTGCAGGGATTTTAAAAAATGTCTGGCTTCAAAGGGCTTTTTTCCACTTACTCTCTAATCTTGGCACAAACATTCCCCAGCAATATTTCTTTCCTGGCCTGTCTTCATAATTTTGCTTTTATCTCGTTGAGAGCCTGAAGTCAACATTAGCCACTGTAGTCTTTTGCCAGTAATCGATTCCTTTTTATTTTGACATTCTACTAGGCAGCTTCAGGGTGCCTGGGAATTCTGGGGGTTCAAGACCGCCCACCTTAAGGGTGCCCAGGTTGAAGAACATGGCCTGGACAAATGGAGGGGTGAGTCATGGTTACCCCAAAACAACTATCCCATTGTGTGGGAAATCTGCACGTGGAACATTTCGGACATCCCTATAAATAAGAAACGCCTTGCCTCTCGCCAAAGTTCTTGGCAAATAGCCAGCTCAGGGACTGTTGCATCCTACACTTTGTGAATTGTCAATAGACCGCAGTTACTAACAGGAGCAGAGATTTAGATCAGAGACCTTGGTTTGCTGCGAGGCAGGAAGGAAAGAAAGGAAAATACAATAAAACCAGCTAAAAAGCAATGGCAGTAGCCTCATTGTCAAAAATTGCTATAAGGCCTACTGCTAGTGCCTGACTTATAACCATTCATTTAGTTAGAACAGCACTGAAAAAAAGTGAGTTATGACCAGTTTTCACACTTATGACCATTGCCGCATCCCCATGGCCACGTGATCAAACTTCAGGCAAACGTCTCTTAACAGCTGCATTGATTTGCTTCACAACTGTGGCAAAAAGGTTGTAAAATGAGATGGAACTCACTTCTGTCTTGCTAAATAACAGGAATTTTGGGCTCAATTGTGATTATGAGATGAAGCGGGGTTGAGGGGTACCCCGGACCACGAACCAGCTCATGAGCAAACACACTGAGACTGAAATAAATCTGACAAAGGAGTCTTGTATAAAATATAATTTAGTTTAAAATACTTAAAAAGACACTGTGCCTTTAAAAAACACATTAAAAGCAAAGTCTTATTTTGGTTATGTGAAGCCAGGCTATCTCCCTAGATTCCTCTCCACAATACCGAAACAGTTCACAAGAGATAAAGGTTAACATGACGATAGACAGCTTCGGCGTCGATACATCATCAAGGCAAACGAAGGGCAGTAGTAAAGACTTTACAGCTAAAAGTCACCTGAGGAAAAAACAGTTCAAGCAGCAACGTAGCTTGAAATTCTGTGTGAAGAAGAATGTCCAGCATGGCTCAAACGTTGGCTTGTGTGCTTCAAACAGCAAAACACAAGCATCCGTGGGAGTATCTCAGCAACAGCATCTGGAGTCCTTATCTGCATCCTCCTTCCTTCTGCAGCGTTGTGCTGAGCTCTGCAATCAGCTCTGCATATAGGCCTAAAAGCATTTTAGGCCCGAGTAGCAAGTGGAAAGTTCCTTGCTTATATGGGGAGTTAACCTGCAATTAACTAGGGCGGGGAAGGCTTGCAGGTAATTGCAAACAGGAGATGGCTTAATTGAGACCATACTGTTTATGGTTAATCAAGTAGCCGCAGCAATCCTGGAAACACTCGTGACAGATTGTAAGTCAAGGACTACCTCTGCTGCCTCACAGTCCATTCAAACTTATCTCCAGAGCTCTTCAGAGTCTCATAGTCAGAACCAAGTTCTCAGTCGGGCTTCCTTCAGGTGTTTCTGGGCAGGAGCATCCATGAGATGACTCAGGTGAGCCCACCAGGTCGGCCCTTCAAGTGTTGCAGTGCTCACAGTGCTATTCACATGGTGCAGCCACAGGTAACCCACTCTGACCATGATGTAAGTCTGACTCATCCTTGGGGTTTGTCTGCCCACATCTTCTGGACTCCAGTCTCAGCCTAGCCCAAATTATTGGGGCAAGAAGCAGATGTTTGTGGCGTCCTTATTGCTCAATAAAGGAAGAGAGAAAGGATGGTGGATCTCATGGAAAAGTCTCTTCCACAGGTCAGGGCAGCTACGGAAAAGGTGCACTAACTAGGACTCCTTGGATGACAGCATCTAAGCAAGAGGACCTGGAGGCCCCCATCCAGGGGTGAAATCCAGAAGGATTCTGACAGGTTCTGGAGAACTGACAGCAGAAATTTTGAGTAGTTCAGAGAACAGATAGTGGAAATTTTGAGTAGTTTGGAGAATCGGCAAATATCACCTCTGGCTGGTCCCAGAGTGGGGAGGGAATGGGGATTTTGCAGCATCCTTCCCCTAGAGTGGGGTGGGAAAGGAGATTTTGCAGTATCCTTCCTCTGCCACACCCACCAAGCCACACCACACCCACCAAGACACGCCCACAGAACCAGTAGTAAAAAAATAGTAAGAGGAATGATGCAATCTCTGGGTTGTGTTGATATTGCAGCTGTTTTGGGGGTCCATAGGGACCATAGCTGATCTGTAGGATCAGTGAAGAAAGAAGGCACAGGCTGGTGTGGACAGGGAATCTGCAAATTCCCTGTAGCACCATTGAAGAGCCTTCGACTCTGCAGCTGGGAAGACAGCCATTGAGAGCTGTCACAAAGCCGGAGCGGTCACGAGTGAAGAGAAAGAAAGAGGAAACAAGGCATTCCATCTGGGTGAGATAATTGCTGTCTTGGAATAAGACTTCTATCTTTTCAGTTTAAGTTTAAGTTTTATTAAATTTATATACCGCCCTACTCCCGAAGGACTCAGAGCGGTGAACAGCCAAAAGATAAAATAAACGTAATACAAACGTTAAAAACCAATTAAAATACATTAAATGCTTTGGCCTCAGACAAATTTAAAACACCCCAATTTATAAAACAAATTTAAGGTTTCCGTGCATTTCATCAGCCAAGGGCTCAGGGGAGGGGTGGGGGAGGGGTGGCAATTATTAGGGAAAGTCTTTGTCCGAGGGAGATCACTGTTCCTCAGATAGCCGGATGTGAGTCCCTTTTTGTGAAGTGGGGCTGTGGGGTGTAGATGGGTTTGCTGACTACATACCTGGCTCCCTGCCACGTGGCGGTGACCCTGCCCGAGCTGCTCGACATTATTGCTGGGGTGGCAGTTGATACCCCCAGACTTATTGTCATGGGGGATTTCAACCTACCATCCACAGGTGAGGCGTCAGAGGTAGCTCGGGGGTTCATGGCTTCCATGATGGCCATGGACCTGACCCAGTTAGTTCAAGGCTCCACTCACATAGGGGGACACACTCTGGACTTGATTTTCATCTCTGGTCAGTGGTTGAATGATCTCGGTAGAGGGGACTTAGATATTAAACCCTTGTCATGGACAGATCATTCACTCCTTCACTTGAACTTTCCAGCCACTTCCCCCTGCCACACGGAGACAGAACCAACCAGATGGTTCTGTCCCAGGTGCCTGATGGATCCCGAAAGGTTCCTGATGGAGCTTGGGCTGTTTCCTGAGACCCTGGCACACGACTCGACTGAAGACCTGTGAGAGTGCAGCCACCGGAGCTTTGGACCACATTGTGCCTTTACGGCCTCTGACCCGATGCCGATCACAACTGGCTTTTTGGTTCTCCGAGGAGCTGAGAGAGATGAAGCGTCAGAAAAGACACCTAGAGAGCATTTGGAGGACTAGTCAATCCGATTCTGACCAGACACTGGTGAGGTCTTATATCAAGACCTACCTAGTGGCGATAAAAGCTATGAAATCTAACCATTTTTCTGCTCTTATCGCATCTGCAGAAAACCGCCCAGCTGCTCTGTTTAGGGTGACCCACTCCCTTCTTCGGGGGGGGGGGAGTGTGGGAAGATCCCTTGCAGGGTCGAGTTGAGGATTTTGTGCAATTCCTGCATGATAAAGTCGCTCAGATTCGGTAAGGCTTGGACTCCAATTGGATGAGTCCAGGGGAGGTGACGAGGTTAGGTCTTGAGAATATTATCTGGGAGGAGTTTGATCCTGTGGCTCCCGAGGATGTGGACAGGGTTCTGGGTAAGATTAGTGCTGCCATGTGTTTATTAGACCCATGTCCCTCCTGGTTGGTACTGGCCTCCCGGGAGGTTACACGAGGCTGGCTCCAGGGGATTATAAGTGCTTCTCTGAGTGAGGGTGCCTTTCCCACCGTATTGAAAGAGGTGGTGGTGAGGCCTCTCCTCAAGAAGCCTTCCCTGGACCTGGCTGAATTAGCTAACTACCATCCGGTCTCCAACATCCATTTTGTGGCAAAGGTTGTTGAGAGTGTGGTGGCACGACAGCTTCCCCAGCATCTGGACCCGTACCAGTCGGATTTCAGGCAAGGGTACAGCACAGGAACGGCATTGGTCGCATTGGTGGATGATCTCTGGAGGGCTCAGGACAGGGGTTGCTCCTCTGCCCTAGTCCTATTAGATCTCTCAGCGGCTTTTGATACCATTGACCATGGTATTATGATGCAGCATTTGAGGGGGTTAGGAACAGGGGGCACTGTCCTGCAGTGGTTCTCCTCCTTCCTCTCCGACTATTCACAGTTTGTGTTGGCAGGGGGGCAGATGTCGACCTCGAGGCACCTCGCATGGGGAGTGCCACAAGGGTTGGTCCTCTCGCCCCTTCTGTTCAACATTTATGTGAAGCCGCTGGGTGAGATGCCCTTGATGTGATGTCCCGGTGCCTGGAGGCCGTGCGGATCTGGATGGGGAGAAATAGGCTAAGACTCAACCCTTCCAAGACCGAGTTGCTGTGGCTCCCGGTGTCCCGATATAGTCAGCTGGTGCCATCATTGACTATTGGGGGTGAATCTCTGCCCCCCCCCCCCGAGAGGTCTTGCAATCTGGGTGTCCTCCTGGATGCATGACTGTCTTTAGAAGAGCATATGACAGCCGTGGCCAGGGGGGGGCTTTTTATCAGGTTCGCCTGATTCGCCAGTTGCGTCCCTTTCTGAATTGGGATGCCTTGCGCATGATCACTCACATCCTTGTCACCTCACGCCTGGACTACTGTAATGCTCTCTACATGGGGCTCCCCTTGAAGAGCACCCGGAGGCTCCAGCTGGTCCAGAACGCTGCCGCGCAGGTGGTTATGGGAGCGATGTGGTGCTCCCATGTGACCCCCCCTCCTGCGTGAGCTGCAGTGGCTCCCGGTGGTCTTCCGGGTGCGCTTCAAGGTTTTGGTCACCACCTTTAGAGCGCTCCATGGCTTAGGACCAGGGTACTTATGAAACCAACTTCTGCCACCAGTAGCCTCCCACCGGCCAGTACGCTCCCACAGAGAGGGTCTCCTCAGGGTGTCATCGGCCAAGTTATGTCGGCTGGTGACACGCAGGGGGAGGGCCTTCTCTGTGGAAGCCCCAGCCCTGTGGAATGAACTCCCCCCGGAAATGCTTAAGATCTCCGACCTCCGTGTATTTCACTGTGCCCTCAAGACCCTACTGTTCCGCCAGGCCGGGCTATCAATGTAGTGATTTTAAATTGGGTGTTTTAAATTTTTGGGGTTTTAAATTGAGCCGAAATTATTTAATAATTTTAATTATTTCTAATTGATGTTTGTCTTTGTGCTTTTAATAGGCTGTACACTGCCCTGAGTCCTTCGGGAGAAGGGCAGTATAGAAATAAAATAATAATAATAATAATAATAATAATAATAATAATAATAATAATAATAGCAGTCCCTCTCTGTGGGAGTGTATTGGCCGGTGGGAGGCTATCAGTGGCAGAAGGCGATCTCCTACATACCCAGGTCCTAAGCCATGGAGCGCTTTAAAGGTGGTAACCAATACCTTGAATTGCACCCAGAAGACCACCGGGAGCCAGTGCAGCTCACGCAGGAAAGGTGTTACATGGGTGCACCGTGTCACTCTCATAATCACTCGTGCGACCGCATTCTGGACCAGTTGGAGCCTCCAAGTGCTCTTCAAGTGGAGCCCCATGTAGAGAGCATTACAGTAGTCCAAACGTGACATGACGAGGGCATGAGTGACCGTGAGCGAGGTGTTCCAGTCCACCAGGGACACAACTGGTGAATCAGGCAAACCTGATAAAAAGCTCCCCTGGCCACAGCCATCATATGCTCTTCTAAAGGCAGCAGTGCATCCAGGAGGACCCACAAGTTGCGAGCCCTCTCTGTGGGGGCCAAGGTCTCGCCCCCAATAGTCAGCGATGGAGCCTGCTGGCTATACCGGGATACCAGAAACCACAGCCAGGAGTGAGTTTTAGATGGTTGATACCAGAAGGAATCTTGGTGAACTTGCAAGAACAAAGGCACAGATTGGATACAGTAGAAAAGGCAGAGTTATTTTATAGGCAATATATAGAACAACAAGAAGAAGCAAAAGTGAGAGAAGAAGAAGGGGCAAGCTGCCAGGAAGAGAAAAGAGAACTAACGGAGACAACCAAGGAACAAGAGGAAAGAGCACTGAAGAGGGGGCAAAAGCAAAAGAGATAAAAGAACAAAGAGAAACAAGAGTGACTAGATCTACTAAACAAATTAAGTAAAAATAGAAGAAGAAGTAAAAGTAATATCAGTGAATATAAATGGACTAAACTCAGTAATAAAAAGGATATTCAACAAATTAGAAAAATTAAAGTTAGAGATTATATGTCTACAAGAAGTTCATATTAAGAAACAGCATAAGTATCTATGCTGGAGCAAAATAATTTAGGAATACTATATACAACACTTGCCAGTCAAAGTAAAAGAGGGGTAGCATTATATATTAAAAAAACAATTCAATCCAAACAGATTTTTGAAGATGAGGAAGGAAGGATATTAATGATTGAAATAAACTATGAATAATAAAAAAAAATTGTTAGTGGCAATATATGCTCCAAATGATAATCAAGAAGAATATTATGGGAAATTACATAAACAAATAATAGAATATGAATATGAAGAGATATGTATATTAGGAGATTTCAATGCAATAATAGACAATGAGTTGGACTATAAACCTACAAAATTAAATAAGCAGATAAGAAGAACTTTGCCAAAAACTTTTTCTACAATGATAGATAAATTAAGTCTACAAGATGCTTGGAGGCGAAGCCATCCAAAAGAAAAGCAGTACACATTTTACTCAAATAGACATCTATCGTGGTCAAGAATAGACACGATGTGGATGTCAACAGAATTAATAGCTAGAATACAACAAATTGATATTGGAATAAATGTATGTCAGACCACAATCCAATAATAATGACATGGAAAGGGAAAAAAAGAAAAACGAGATGGACATTAAATTAAAAATTACTAAACTAAAAAAATTTCCAACGATATATGGAAAAATAATTGACTTTCTTTTTTAAAGAGAATAAGAAAGAAGATACATCTTTACAAAACGTGTGGGATACCATTAAAGCATACATTAGAGGATTGGCAATGACATATTTAGAAAAACAAAATAAACAAAATAGACAAATGCATAAGAATTTAGAGGAAGAATATAAAAGATTAGAGATGGAACTACAAAAAAACCTGCACAATAAAAAGATTAAAAATTTGTTGGATTTGAAAAAACATAAGATGAATTTAATGGAAAATGAAGAATTGACGAATAGAATAAAAACTACAAAGCAAAACTTTTTTGAAAATGCAAATAAACCAGGACGATGGTTAGCTTATAAAATGAAAAAAGAGAAAGAAAAGAAATTAATAAGTCAATTAATAGATCAAGATGGAAAGATATGTGATAGAAGTGAGGAAAAGAAGAGGATAATTGAGAAATTTTACAATGGATTCCATCAACAAGAAACAATAGAAGAAGATGAGAAGATGAAGAAAATGGAACTACCTAGAATCCCAGAAAAGTCCAAAAAATTATTAGATGAAAGAATATCTATGATGGAATTAATGGAGGGAATCAAAAACAGAAAAATGGGAAGACACCAGGCCCAGCAGAGGTATATAAAACCCTACAAGATGTACTAAGCAATGTGATGCTGCAAGTATTCAATGAACTATTACTTAAAGCTAAAATTCCGGACTCATAGATGGAGGCATATATAACTTTAATACCAAAAGAAGAGGCAGATCTGCATCAGATAAAGAATTATAAACCGACATCTTTATTAAATGTGGATTATAAGATTTTTGCATCAATCATGGTTGAAAGATTAAAAAAAAATATTAAATGAATTTATACATTTGGACCAAAATGGCTTATTACCAAAAAGACAAATTAGAGACAATATGCGAACTATATTAAACACATTAGAATATTATGAATTACACTCAGAGAAACAAATAGCATTGTTATTTTTAGATGCACAAAAGGCATTTGACAACATGAATTGGCAATTTATGATAAAACAGTTGAAAATGATGGATTTTGGAGACAGATTTATAAATAAGATCCAAACTATATATAGAGACCAAGCAGCAAAGGTGATAGTAAATGGTGAAATGACAGAGAAAATAGATATTAGAAAAGGAGCTAGATAAGGATGCCCTTTATCTCCATTATTATTGACATTAGTTTATTGACATTTAAATAGAAAAGTGAGGCAGGAAAAGGAAATAAAAGGAATGAGAATCAAAAAAGAATACAAACTACAAACATTTGCGGATGATTTGGTGTTTATCATGGAAGACCCAATAGAGGCAGCACCAAAACTATTAGAACAAATAGAAAAATATGGGAAAGTAGCAGGTCTGAAAATCCATAAAGATAAGACAAAAATATTAGTTAAAAATATGAGAGAAAAGCAAAAGAAGGAGATGTTGGAGAATCTGGACAACCAAATTGTGAAGAAAGTGAAATATTTGGGCATCTATTTGACATCAAGATGTGCAACGCTCATGGAAGACAATTATCATAAACTGAAAAAACAAATTGAAATAGACCTGGAGAAATGGAGAAACTTGCGATTATCACTAATGGGAAGAACAGCATTAATAAAAATGAATGTATTACCAAAAATATTATTTTTATTTCAAACTATACCAATAAAACTGGAGAAAAAAATATTTTGAAGAGTTGAAGAAAATAACATGGAAATATGTGTGCCAAGGAAAGAAAGCAAGGATTAACATAAAAATGCTACAAAATGCAGGAATTAGAGGTGGATTTGGCCTTCTGAATTGGGAACTATATTATCAAGCAGTGGCGTTAACATGGATTAAAGAATGGATTTTATTAAGGAATACAAGATTATTGACATTGGAGGGTCATGATTTACAGTTGGGTTGGCAAGGCTTCTTATGGTACAGGAAACAAAGGATACATGGATATTTCCAAAGACATTATGTAAGAAATGGTTTATTATCAGTGTGGGAGAGAGTGAAAGAAAAACATTATTTGAATATTCCAATGTGGCTTTCTACAATAGAAGTGGTGACATACCCAAATATTGTGAACATGGGGAATATTGTTAGATATAAAGACATTCTGACAGATCGGGGGGAGCTGAAACAAAAACAAGAACTAGAGAGTCAAGCGATTGAGATAGATTGGAATACAAGATTGCAAATACAATCAAGATATGATGCAGATCGTAGACAATATGGCTTTAATTTGGGGAAATCAGAACTGGATGAAATATTGACAGATGAGAAAATGATTAAGAAACTATATAATTACTTATTGTGTATTAGACTAGAAGATGAAGAAGTAAAAGAAACAATGATAGCATGGGCAAAGAATTTTGGATACACCATAGAATTGGATAAATGGCAACAACTTTGGGAAAGAAATTATAAATTAACAATGGCAACAGCTTATAAAGAAAATCTGTATAAGATGTTTTATAGATGGCATATGCCACCAGAAAGATTAGCTAAGATGTTTAAAGATAAATTAGCTAAGTGTTGGAAATGTCACCAGTTGCCGGGATCATACTATCATATGTGGTGGTTGTGTAAAGAAGCAAAACAATATTGGGTGAAAATACAAACATGGTTAGAGGGAATGTTACAGCAACATATAGAGCTAAAACCAGAGATATTCTTATTGGGAATTTTACCAAAGAATTATAGTAAAGAAGATACATATTTGATTATTCATATAATAACAGCGGCTAGAATTGTATTTGCACAAAACTGGAAAGCAGATAAAATCCCGTTGGAAGGAGAAATTATAAAGAAAATTTTAGAATGTGCAGAAATGAATAGATTAACATTGAAAATAAAAGATAAAGAGGAGTTGATGTATTTCAAGACGTGGGATAAATTTTATGATTGGTTAGAAAAGAAATATGAATAAGGATATAGAGATAAAATAGATAAAGAATAGATGGGAGAAAACAATTAGAAAAATAGATACCCAGATGATGTCAAGTAAAAGGAGAAGGGGGGGAGGGGTAAAAGGGAAAAAAGTGAGATATTATAAAAATGTACACAAATGATGAAATAAAAATAAATAATAATTGAATAAGAAATTAAAAGGAGAATAAAGATAATTAGGAAATTGGGGCTTCTCGAATACCACTTTAGATTGAACTGAAAAGAGAAACAACAGGAGAGAGGGGAAGGAGTAGTGAGAGAGGAGAGGAGAGGAGAAAGAAGAAAGGGAAAAGGAGAGGAAGAAAAGGGAGGGGAAAGAGGAACAGAGGAGAAGGTTAGAAGGGGGGAAGAAGAGAGGAGTGGGGGAAGAGAAGGAGAAGTAGGAAAGAGAAGGAGAGGAAGAACGAAGAAAGTAGGAGGAGAAACAGGAAGGAAGAGAAGGGGAGGAGAAGAAGAAAAGTTGGAGTAAAGGTAAAGAGTAAAAAAGCAGCTCCGAAAAAGTAAAAATGAAAAATGAAAGTTAAAAGAAAAGATGAATGAAAAATGATGGAAATGATTGTACATGTAAATGTGTTTATGAAAAATAAAAATAAAAACTTTATTATAAAAATAATAATAAAAAAGAACCAGTAGTAAAAGAAAAATTGAATTTCACCACTGCCCCCACCCTATCTGACTTGGTGGGACAGGCAAGAGTTCTCATGGAGATTATCAAACAATGCGACTGAGCTTGGTTTCCACAGCATCTATCTTAATTCTTTTTCTACTCAATCTCTCAAACTTTAAGCTGCTGTCAGTAGGAATAATTACTCAAATCACTTTCCAGCCAACTGACCCAGACTGAATGCAAATTCTTCCTTCATTGGGATCACCTTGATTTTGTCATTAATACAGGAGATCACACAGAAGTGATATCTTCTCTTAATTTATTTAAGAGACAGATCTGGATACCCATCTTACATACCACAGGTGCTATAGGTGGGTCAGTGCATAATAATAAAATACAAAAATAAACAAAATGAAAGTAACCAAAAATGGTACACCATATGGTGCTCACAAAACATTTTTTCTTATGGATCTTATAGATTACAATCTCTACCTAACCAAATTTATTGGGGGAAGAAACAACTGTTTGTAGTGATTTGATCACGGAGTAAGGAGTTGGATTGAGGATGGTGGATCTCATGGAAATGTCTGATCTTTCACAGATCAGAGGCAACTATGGGAAAAGTGTCCTAACTGGCTCTCATTGAATGAGAACATCTAACCGAGAGGAGATACCAGCAGCCACCTTATCTGGCTTGGTGGGACGGGCAATTCTTCTCACGGAGAGCATCATACAATGTGGTTGGAGTTTGATCCCCACACTATCTATCTTTCCTTCTTTCCTACTCACTCCCTCACAAACATACATTTTTAGTCACGGGCAGTAGGAATAATATTGAGATGAAAGGGAAGGGAGTTACAAGGATTACAGTCATTCTACCATTTCTCATTTCAAAACATCTACATATGATTTTCTTTGACTCTTGTTTACTATCTAGTTGGAAATAACTGATGTCTCCTTTAAATAAAAGGGCATTTTTCAAATCTTTAAATGTTGTAATGGTTTTATAGCTCATGTTTTTACAATTACTCTGACTACAAGCTACTCCTTTGTGTTCAGGTCTGGCCTCAGAAGGATAATGTAGCACTTGGGGATGAAGATGCAGCCCAGCAGCCCAGCACTGGAGGCCAGGATGGAGAAGACCTGCACAGCCACCATGTATTTCCCTTTGGTGCTCAGGTAGGTGGACACAAAAGTCACCCAGACACTGCAGAAGACCAGCATGCTGAAGGTGATCAGCTTGGCTTTGCTGAAGGCCCCAAGCAGATTCCTGGCCAGAAAAGCCATCGTGAAGCAGATAGCACCAGGAAGCCCATGTAGCTGAGAGTGACATAGAACATGACAACGGCCCCTTCGTTGTATTGCAGGATGATCTCTCCAGGCTGGGAGTGGAAGTCAGAGTCAGGGAAGGGGGGAGAAACTCCCAGCCAGATGGAGCAAATGATAATTTGGACAGTAGAACAAGACAGGATGATGGAGTTGGCCAAGCTCTTCTCCAACCATCTCCTCACTTGATTTCCTGGTTTTGTGGCCAGGAAAGCCAGCACCACCATGATGGTTTTGGCCAAGAGAGAAGAAATGGCAACTGAGAAGATGAGGCTGAAAACCATTTGTTGGAGAAGGCAGGTGGCTTTCCTTGGTTGACCAATGAAGAGAGAAGAAGACAAGAAGCACAGTAGGAGGGAGACCAGGAGGATGTAGGAGAGGTCCCGGTTGTTGGCTTTGACAATGGAGTTTCTTGGTATGTAATGAAGATGATTAGAACAAGGCCTGAGGTTAGGAAGAAGAGTAGGGCAAAAGAGACCAGGGTGATGCCCAAATGTTCTTCATGGGTCAGAAAGATTATAACTTTGGGGATACATTGGACTCTGTCCACATTTGGATATTTGTCATCTGGACAGTTGGTGCATTTTTCTGTATCTGAGAAAAAGCAATATTTCTTTAATATTCTGTCTTTTGCATTTCAAGAAATAACTTTTGGGGACAACAGCAGTTAAGTTCCTCTGTCCTAGCCCTATTAGATCTCTCAGCGGCTTTTGATACCATCGACCATGGTATCATGCTGCACCGGCTGGAAGAGTTGGGGGTGGGGGGCACTGTATTACAGTGGTTCTCCTCCTTTCTCTCCGACCGGTCGCAGTTTGTGTTGACAGGGGGGCAGAGGTCAACCTCGAGGCCTCTCGTTTGTGGAGTGCCGCAGGGGTCGGTCCTCTCGCCCCTTTTGTTCAACATTTATGTGAAGCCGCTGGGTGAGATCATCCGTGGCTTTGGGGTGAGATACCATCAGTACGCTGATGACACCCAGCTGTACATCTCCACCCCAGGCCACCCCAATGATGCCCTCGAAGTGATGTCCCAGTGCCTGGAAGCCGTGCGGATCTGGATGGGGAGAAACAAACTCAAGCTCAACCCGTCCAAGACGGAGTGGCTGTGGTTCCCGGCATCCCGATATAGTCAGTTGACTCCATCACTGACTATCGGGGGCGAGTCTTTAGCCCCCGCAGAAAGGGCTCGCAATCTGGGAGTCCTCCTGGATAGGCAGCTGTCTTTGGAGGAACATCTGACAGCTGTAGCCAGGGGGACCTTTTGTCAGGTTCGCCTGATTCGCCAGTTGCGGCCCTTTCTTGATCGGGATTCCCTGTGCACAGTCACTCACGCCCTTGTCACTTCCCGCCTAGACTACTGTAATGCTCTCTACATGGGGCTCCCCTTGAAGAGCACCCGGAGGCTCCAACTGGTCCAAAATGCGGCCGCACGGGTAATGACGGGAGCAGCGTGGCGCTGCCACATAACACCGCTCCTGCGCGAGCTGCACTGGCTTCCGGTGGTCTTCCGGGTGCGCTTCAAGGTGTTGGTGATCACCTTTAAAGCGCTCCATGGCATAGGGCCTAGTTATCTCCGAGACCGCCTGCTGTCACCGATGACCTCCCATCGACCCGTGCGCTCCCACAGAGAGGGCCTCCTCAGGGTGCCATCAGCCAAACAATGTAGGCTGGTGACCCCCAGGGGGAGAGCCTTCTCTGTGGGGGCACCCACCCTCTGGAACCAGTTGCCCCCGGAGATTAGGAGAATTCATGACCTCAGTGCCTTCCGCCGTGCCCTAAAAACACATTTTTTCCAACAAGCCGGGCTGGCTTAAGAAGAAATTTTAAATATTTTTAATATTTTAATTGGTCTGTGAGTTTTAAATTTTGTAGCCAAATTATATATATTTTAAATGTCTTAATATTTATATTTTATGTTTTTTATGTCTGGCTGTACACCGCCCTGAGTCCTCAGGGAGAAGGGCGGTATATAAATTGGAAATAAATAAATAAATAAATAAATAAATAAAAGAGGGACATTTTCAAGATGCATTGTTTAACAAATCTATGCAAAAAATTGAAAACATTATTTTCTAAAAACTATATAGCTAACTGTATGAAATTGGGAAAGTCCTAGGACCTCGGACTTAAATCCTAGGACCTAAAGACCTTCATGCCTTCTTGAAGGTGCCTTAAAGGAGTCAACTTTGAAATTTTCAAAGGTCTTGAGGAAAAATGGAGGTCCTTTTGCACTGAAGGTCACTTTAGCTTGGTAGATTAAGATGAAGATTAACAGAGTTGGAAGGGACCTTGTAGGTCATCTAGTCCAACCCCCCACCCAAGCAGGACACCTGATACCATTTCTGACAGATGGCAGTCCAGTCTCTTCTTGAAAGCTTCCAGTGATGAAGCTCCCACAACTTCTGAAGGCAACTTCTGTTCCATTGGTTGATTGTTCTCACTCTCAGAAAATTTCTCCTAGGTTGAATCTTTCTGTGATGAATTTTCATCCATTATTCCTTGTCTGGCCTTCAGGTGCCTTGGAAAATAGCTCGACCCCTTCCTCACTGTGGAAGCTGCTCAAATATTGGAAGACTGCTATCATGTCTCCCCTGGTCCTTCTCTTCACTAGGCCAGCCATGCCCAGTTCCTACATTGTATTTTAGCCTCCAGTCCCCTAATCATCTTGGTTGCTCTTCTCTGCACTTTTTCTAGAGTCTTAACATCTTTTTTTATAGTGTGGTGACCAAAACTGGATACAGTACTCTAGGTGTGGTCTTACTAAGGTTTTACAGAGAGATATTAGTACCTCTCTTGATCTTGATTGTATTCCTCTGTTAATGCAATTTAGGATTGCATTGGCTTTTTTCACTGCCACTGCACACCGCTGGCTCATATTTAGCTGGTTGTCCACTAAGACTTCAAGATTCCTTTCACAGTTACTGCTATTAAGCCTGGTTTCACCCAGTTTATATGTGTGCTTTTGGTTTTTCTTGCCTAAGTGTAAGACTTTACTTTTCTCTACATTGAATTTCATTTTGTTAGATAGGGCCCAGTGTTTGAGTCTGTCAAGAGCCATCTGGAATTTGAGCCTATCGTCTAGTGTGTTGGCTATTAGATATTAGATATTCAGCTTTACCTTTGTGCTTGTATTTCAATATGCCTGTTCTTGTGGAATGAGAACTTTTCTGAATTGCACACTCTTTTGGCCTATTTTGAGATAACTCTTTTTACTCATCTGTAAATGTTTATTAATTATGAGCTTCATTTCCTTCCTAGAAAGCTGCTATATAGACTTGGTCTTCATATTCTAAGAATCAGCAGATGAAGCAATTTGATTCCATATTGTCTATTGTCTAGATTTATCCATAATTTCAAGAACTGAATTAGTTCCATGTAAATCAGTATTGTACAGATTGGGCTTTTTTTCTTTCTTTCTCCATTTTCCCATGCTTTTTGTTAGTTCTGTTTCAACTGAATGACAATTGTGCATTACGGGATTTTTTTCCCTTTTTGAACCATGACTGGATTTCTTTTAGGTTGGGGCTGTAGTTGTTCATACTTCACAATTTAACAAAAAAAAAAAAAAAAAACCCGCTCAGAAAGCCCAAAAACTCTCCCTCCATGATCCTTTAAGATCTTTCTGCTTATGGTGATTGATGACCTTAATAGAAATTGGTTGCTTGATATAACTTTTTATGCAACTATTTTGGGGAATGACATAACGTAAATCTGCTTCAGGTGAGAAAGAGCAATGGACAGAAGATAATTCCTAAACTTTCAAAGAATTCAGATGTTCCTGGAAAGCTAAACATGGAAGGATACATCCAAGCTAAAAAGTGGAGAATTATTTTCCCTAGCAATGGCAAAGCTTTCACAAGCTGCCTTACCTTTCTATCTTTCCTTCTCCTCCTCCTTTAGATAAGAAATTGTGCAGGTTGAAAAAAACAAAAAAAACCAATTGAGCTTCAAAGTGTCTTTTAACAGGTACTTTCCTCAGACTGCTCTGGATAAATCCCTTTCCACAAGACCTTCCATATTCTTCAGTGTTACACACCTTCCTGACTGGAGAAGGTCCCCTCCGGACAAGGAACACAGTTGTAGCAGCAAACTGGCTCTCCTTCTCGAGCTCTCTTGACATATCCAGGATGACAACTTTCCACACATTTGGACTGAGGCAGGGACTAAGCAGAAAAAAGAAGGAATGCCAAAGAAAATGTGTTAGGATTCTCCATCCATGGAAAATGGGGGAAGAAATGGACATTAGACAAGTAGCCTCTATGCGTCACTTACATAAATATGAAATCTCTGACTAACTCCAGATTGTGTTAGGAGATTCAAGTACTGTGAGATTCTTGAAAAGGTTCAGGATCAGAAGGTTCCTGCCTTTTGTTTCTAGCATATCATATTGCAAGAAAGGTTTCTTTTCTACTTAATAAAGTCTGGAGGGATGAAATTGAAAAAAGATGTAAACATTCAGTGGAAACCAGTGGCTTTCTCCTCATGGTCCTATTAACATGCATTGCTCCATTCTTCATATATTCATAATTTTAATGTATGGTGATTTATTCATATTAAAATTTGCATTTGTTTATTCTAAATTTATTCCTCCCTTTTAACCACCCTGTAATCCTTTAATTCGGGGTAGAATCAGGGCGACTACATGGAGCTGAACATTTACTGGCCTTCCTGATGCAACACGGAGTTTGAAGCGGATATTTTTTCTTAACGCCTTTGGAGAGAAACAGCTGCCCCTCCCTGAGATTGGGAGGCAAGCGTCTTCACCAAAAGGCCATCAAGAGGCTATTTATTCTGGGACTTCCGGTTGAGCCGTGTTCGTCACTGACGGTCCTCTTAAGACCGCCAGTCCTGCTGCCTGTAAAAGAGCTGTTTCGGAGAAGAGAAACGGCTCGGAAAACTCCCAATCTTTTAGGATTTGGCGAGGAGAGCTGGCAACTTTAGTTTCTTCAGGTTCTTCTGGGGAGTTAACAGGGTGGGACTCCCTTTTTAAGTTGCTGAAGCTCCAGACGACGGGGAAACTCTGCTTCGAGCAGAGCCAGACAGCGCGACCAACTAAATAACCAAACACAACAGCAGGGTGGAATCTGGACTCTAAATCAAAACGCAAGTATTTTTAGCCCTGTGGATTAACTTAAAGAACTATAATTCTGGGGGGACTTCCGGTGGGATCGCGACATCGCCGGACGCTTCTTTTTGAAGCGCCAACCCAGGGCTCCGTAGAACCGCAAGAACAGCGACTATCAGCTGTCTTGTGGTTTGGAAACTTTCCTCCTGGTAAGAGGGGGGAAAGTGAGTAGACGGGTGGGGTAGAACTCCCTGAGAGTGCCAGATTTTACCCATAATCTGGCGCTCGAAGATGAGAGCTCCCCATTAAGCCTGTCAGTACTCCGGACCCTGGATGTCTCTGCTTTGCAGAGCTAGATGTCAGGACCATCCCAGCAACCAACTTTAAACAAATACTTTTTGAATCAAGCTGGCGGAGCATAAGCAGCATGAATAAAACAGCAAGTATTTTCTTTTTTTTAACTCCAAAGATTTACCTTCTTTAAAAGATTTTCCTTAAGCTGAAAGTGAAAGCAAGATGGCGTTTGAGTTTCAACGGGGCGTGAAGAAGTGAAAGTTAAAAGTAATTATTGACAAGCCCCTGTTTGAAACGTAAAACTCTTTTTTGAAAAGTGGATGAAACAAGAAAGGAAGTAATTATAATAATTGAAGCAGTAATATAAATTACAAATTGCAAAGGGTCTTTTTTTCTTTTTGATACTTTTTTCCCCCTGTCCTTTTGGAAGGGAAGGAAGAAGGGGGGCAAGATGGCTGGTCTTTTTGAAAGCAAAGAAAGCAAAGAAGGGTTAATTAACCCCCAGATATGGTCTGATTTTGAGGAAGCTTGGAGCTCAATTACCTCTGCTTTATTGGAAAAAATTGATACTATATTTCAAGCTTCTCAAGCTGGAAACAATGAAATACATGGAAATACTGAGTTGCAATCTAGCAGTGGGGGATTGAATGAAGAGCTGGGAGATGGAAAAGAACAACAACAGCCTATAGTAGTTTTTTTGGGGGAGAGAAAGATGGATGCTGTGCAGAATAAGGAGCAAGAAATTTTGGAAGATGATGAGACATTGGCTACACGAATCTTTTCTTATAAAATTCAACCTGCATTTAAAGAGCTGTTTCCAGAAGAAGTTATATTTCTGCAAAAATTTTATAATATGCAATCCCAAAAAATGCAAAATTTTACTGGAGTTAAAAAAGGCAGAGGGATCAAAGTTAAGAAAAGAGTTCATAAAAAGGAAAAGAACAAAGACCGGAGACATGGAAAATAACCCTGCTTGATGAGATGATGGTCTTTAAAAAGTATTGTTTAAGTGTTTAAAGATTTTGAACTTTTGGAAGAAAACATCCAGCAGCTTAATGCCAGTTAACTAAGCAATGAGCGACAATGAGGAGGTAACCTACAGCTGTATTGGAATATTTTGAGAAGAATAAACAGATCACAGCAATGCTGGTGTGTTGGGCTGTGAAATATACCTTGACCTGAATTATTTGGAATATTTTATTAAGGACTGTAATAAATTTGGACTTAATTGCAATCGCAGAAGTTTTATTGAATATAGTAAATTGGAGTTTTCTGTTTGATGGTAATAAATATAAGGCAAAAGGACTATGGGCCTAGGGCAATTGCAGTTGATCTGGTGGTTTCCCTAATATGTCTGATGAATTTATTAAACTAATTTTTGGCTGGATTTGATGGATACTATTTGAAATACAATTACAAAGTCACTCGGGGTTTTTTTTTTATATAAAGAAGCAATTTTTATTTAGGTGGGTAGACGCAAATGAAGACATTCTATATGCTGTTGGAAGATGTGAAGATAAGATTAGCAACTGGTTTAATCTAGTATGAAGAATTTAAATGTTTGATATAGCTATTAAATGATGTTTTTAGTTGATTTGTTAATATGTATTGATAAATTAATAAGAGGTTTGATTATTATTTTTTAGTTAGAAATTTTTTTTTATTAAGTGTTTTAATTATAATTGGACCTTGATGGTTTAAAAGTTGAGGACGGAAGAGTTTATATAGTATTTTATTTTAAATTTGGGGTTTTTGAATGAGGGGTTTTTTTTGTTTTAAATGAAAGAAGTTATAAAATATCTTGTTAATCTGTATAGATCTAATAATCTGTTAAGTATCTATTAGCTAAATTGAGTAATGATAGGTTTGATTAGGTAATACTTAATTTTATTAACTGCTGTAATTATAAATGGATACTAATTTTGTTGAATTAGATGGAATAAGAAGAAAGAAGACTTGCTTTCCTTTTATCTATTTGTTTAATGATTATGATAAGTGAGAGATGGAGTTGAATTTAGGGGATTTAAGCTGTATTTTATATTTTGTATTTGCTCTGGGAAGTCAGGGGGTGGTTGGGGAGGGGGGAGAAAATGTATGTAAAACTTTTAAAACTTTTTCAATTAAAAAAAAAAGAACTATAATTCTGAAGCCTGAGAAACTTTGAGAGGGGGGGAAAAGGGAAAAAAAATGGCGATTGCTTTCAGCGGAAAGAGCAGCTAAAAGCGAAAGTGGACTGGTCTGATTATTGCAACATGCTACAAAGTTACAGATTCGGCTTGAAGGGAGAAAATAAATAAAATTAACTATAGAGATTTTTCTGAACTGATTTAATCTGGAGAAATTACTGGGAAGACTTGGATCTTGTATTGGGAACAGAAATCGTATACGTGGCAAAATGTCATCAAAGCAAACAAAATCAGAGGCTAAGCCAGCAGGGAGGGGCTCCCCCACTCATAAGCCAGAACAGTCTTCAGTATTGCAATTACAAAGCCAGACAAAGGGGGATGGCTTCCAGGATTTAAACGAATTTATTACCAGAGAAATTAAGAAATCCAAACAGGAGGTTAAAGGGCTTGTCCAAGAAAAGTTTGATATAGTTAATAAGGACATTCAAACAGTGGTGAAAGGCTTGTCTGATGTAGTTCTGCAGATTGATAAAAACGTGGAAAAGCTTGCATTGGAAGAGGATACTAAGCTGAAGGACACTGATTCTAAAATTAGTGAAATGGATGGAAGAACTCAAAGACTTGAAAATGAGATAACAATGATGCAATTTAGGCAAATGGAATTTGCCATTAGGCTTAGAGGTATAAAAGAGAACAGTAGAGAAGATTTAAGGAAAGTTTGTGCTGATGCTTTGGCTGTGTTATTAAAGGCTGATGATCCTGATGAGATTCTTTATAAAATTGATAAGGCTTACAGAGTTAATTCTCTGATGGCAGTTTATAGACAATTGCCTAGAGATGTGGTGATATATTTCACAGACAGAAGAATAAGAAATGATATCTTGCAAAGATCATTTACCTCTACTGTTCAAATTGATGGAACTGAGATTGGAATTTTTAAAGAATTGCCTCCTAAAATGTTAAAGGACAGAAAGGATTTTGGATTTTTGGTGGCTGAATTGAAGAACCAACAAATACAGTTTTGATGGGATGCACCAGTTGGCATAATATTGAGGATGCAAGGAGTGAGATATCGCTTAAATACTATAGCAAAAGCGGAAGATTTTTATTACAATATTTTGAAAGCGGGCTCAACAACTCCACGAACATCTTCCCCAATAAATAAGGAGGCCGAAATACAGAGACAGTTTGAGTTGGAGATGGAAAAAAAAAATAAAACAGTCACAAAAGGAAGCAATGGAGGTTCAGGGAGCTACAGGTGGTATTGTGGCTGACCCTTTTGCACCATTTCCAGTTTCTCCTCTAAAGGATATATCGAAAACTACAAGAGAAGTGGCGTTGGATCTTGAACTGATGGCATCTAAAGCGGATGATCAACGTATAACTAGAGCAGCCTCCAAGCAAATGCAGGAAGCACTCCAACAGGAGAGAGCCAAGCCACAATGAGCAAAGAAGGTTAAGGATAAGGTGCAAGTTGAAGTTATGGGAGGAACAAAGCCGAAGATTACCTGTGTGGAAAGGGATCTTCAGCAAATGTTCTCAAAACTTCAGAGCAGCCCAAATGATAATTAAATTTTTGTCTTGGAATGTGAATGGACTGAACTCTCCACAAAAAAAGAAGAAAGTATTTCATTATTTGAAACAATTTAATAATGATGTTATTTGCTTGCAAGAAACTCATATCAGAATACAAGATCAGAAATATTTGACAAATTCAAAATTAGGAATGCAATTTATTGCTTCAAATGTGGAAAAGAAGAATGGAGTGGTGATATATATAAATAAAAAATTCTCAGCTAAAATCATAGAAGCAGATGAATGTGGGAGATATATTTCAATTGAACTCTGTACAGATAATGGCCCAACCCTGGTGGTTGGAATTTATGCTCCTAACCAGCAACAAGAAAGTTTTTACAAAATGCTTCATTCTAAAATTTTAGATTGGAATTTTACATCTATTTTAACTATGGGAGACTGGAATGGAGTTATTCAACCTAAAAAGGATAAAAAGAGTCCAGCTAAAACAGGTGTTAAACTACCGCATGCTTTTTTTGATATGAAAGAGGATTTGGAAATGAAAGACATATGGAGAATGCATAATCCAGATGATTTGGACTTTACTTTTTATTCGGATAGGCATAAATCCTTTTCCAGGATAGATTTTATTTTGCTAACGATGGATTTACTTCCTAAAGTGAGGAAAATGAAGATATTTCCTAGGACATTAACAGACCACAGTCCGGTATGGATAGAAATTGAGATGGGAAAGAAAGAAAGAAAATCTTGGAGATTAAATGAAAATCTATTTAGATATGAAAAAAATGTAAATGAACTTAAGAACCATATAAAGGAATTTTTCAGAGGGAATTTAAACAAAGGTACCCCTATTGAAATAGTTTGGGATGCAGGTAACGCATATATGAGAGGGGTACTGATACAAATGAACTTTAAGCATAAACAAAATAGACAGAAAAAGAGAATAGAATTGGAAAGAGAGATAAAGAAGAAGGAACAGCTTTTGATGAAAAATCCAACAGATGGGAAATTACAAGGAATTATTAAACTTTTGAAAGACCAATTTCAAATGCTTATAGCAGAACAAACAGCAACTAACTTACAATTTGCAAAACATAATACCTTTGCTAATGCTAATAAGCCGGGCAGATGGCTGGCTTATACATTGAGGAAGCAATTAACTATATGAATGATTGACACCATTGAGCATGCCAGGAAGTTTTTCAGCAAGAACTAATTAAAAAAGCTTTTTTGGATTATTATACTAAATTATATGCCAAGGATAATATACGGAATAAACTTATAGATAAATATCTCGATGGAAAAAGGGTTACTAAGATTTCATCTGCTCATAAGAAAAGAATGGATCAACTAATAACAGCTGAGGAGATTAGTTTTGCTGTAAAACAACTGAAACCAGCAAAAGCTCCAGGGACGGATGGCCTAACTGCAGTTTATTACAAAACTTTACAAGCTGAAATGATTGACCATCTTAAAGATTTATTTTGTAGCATACAGCAAGGTGGTAAAATACCTTCTTCATGGAAAGCAGCTTTTGTATCATTGATACCGAAAGAAGACTCAGGTCCTAAAAAACCAGAAAATTTTAGACCAATATCTCTTTTAAATACGGATTATAAAATTTTTGCAAAAGTATTAGCCAACAGATTAATGCCAGCTATTCAAGAGGTGATTCATCATGATCAAGCAGCATTTATTGAAGGCAGATATATGAAAGAGAATGTAAGGCAAATCATAGATTTGTTGGACTATCTAGATAAGAATAAACAGATCCCTGCAGTGCTAGCTTTTTTGGATGCGGAGAAAGCCTTTGATTGAGTGAATTGGAATTTTATAATAAAGACTTTGGAAAAAATGGACTTTGGGGTTCGCTTTATACAGGCAATTGCAGCGATATACCAAGAGCAATATGCACAACTTATTATTAATGGAAGTTTAACTGCGAATTTTAATATATAAAAAGGCACAAGACAAGGGTGTCCATTATCCCCATTGTCATTTATTTTAACTTTAGAAGTCTTGTTGAATACAATATGGGACTCGAACTCTTTAAATGGAATAGTCATAAGGCAAGATGATTATAGGACTAGGGCATTTGCAGATGATCTGGTGGTTACCCTAGCATGGCCAATGAAATCAATAATCCAGTTGAAACTTATTATAGAAGAATATGGTATGGTATCAGGATTTAGACTGAATCAGAGAAAAACTAAGATGATAACAAAGAATTTGACAATGACTCAAAACAAGGAACTTGAAAGGATGGCAGGTTTTGAAATAGTATCGAAGGTTAAATATCTAGGAATACAAGTTGCAGATTTAAATATAAAATTGTTTCAAAATAACTATGAGCCGTTGTGGCAAAAGATACAAAAAGAAATGCAAACTTGGAAAAAACTGCAACTGTCTTTACTTGGGAGAATAGCAGCAGTAAAGATGAATGTTTTACTCAGATTTATTTTTTTGTTCCAAATGATACCGGTGCTTAAAACTGATAAACAATTGCTAGAATGGCAAAAAGGAGTGAACAAGTTTGGAATGGGAAAAAACCGAGAGTTAAACTGAAAATTATGCAAGATACTCATGAGAGGGGTGGTCTTAAACTCCCAAACCTTCAATTGTACTATGAAGCAGCTGCATTGATACAAACTAGTGATTGGTTTGGGAAAACAAAGAATGGAATATTGAATATAGAAAGCCACGATCTGGAATTGGGCTGGCACGCATATTTATTTTATGAGCATAAAGTGGACAAAGTATTTAATAGTCACATATTTAGAAATGCCTGGATGAGAATATGGAAAAAGCACCGATTCAAATGGGATTATAAAATTCCACTCTGGCTGGATCTTGCTTGATACCATGTGGAATACAAATATTAAGTCACTCGGGGGGGGGGGGGTTATATAAAGATGTACTTTTCACTGAAGGGGGCAGTTTACAGCTGAAGACATTACAAACACTGTTGGAGGAAGGGATTACTTTAACTTGGTTACAGTATAATCAATTACAAATGAGATGGAAAGAAGATAAAAAAACTGGTATAATGTTGTATGAAGTAGAATTGGTTAGACAGATAAAAGAGAAAGGACCGATGCATATTAAGAGAGTTTATAATGTTTTGCTAGAGAGGGATTCAGAAAAAGAGCTGGTTAAGGATTATATGATTAAACGGGCACAAAATTTTACAGAACCAGTTATGATGGATACTTGGGAAAAAATATGGGTCCAGAATGTTAAATTTACACAATCGCAGAATTTGCGGGAGAATTTCTATAAAATGTTTTATAGGTGGCATTTAGATCCTAAGAAATTGTCATGTATGTATCCTAATGTTCAACCAAAATGTTGGAGATGTGATTGTTTAGATGCTACATATTATCATATATGGTGGACTTGTAAGAAAGTGAAGGCTTTTTGGATAAAAATTTGGTGGGTTATGCAAAACGTTCTGAAGAAAAAGCTACAATTTTCTCCACAACTGTTTCTATTGGGTATAGTTAAAGACTTTACAATGGAAGAAACAAAACTGATATTGTATATGGTGACAGCAGCTAGATTGTTGGTGGCCCAACACGGGAAGAAAGATGTCCTGCCTACTATTGATCAATGGACTCAGAAGATGGCCGGATTTGCAGAGATGGTGAAGATTTCTGCTTTTTTAAAAGATCATACACAAGAGAACTATGTGCAAGAATGGAAAAAATGGATTGACTATATACAAAACAAATATCAAACTAGAAAATATTATATAGCTTTCAGCTGAGGGAGACTAGACGAATATGATTATGTCGAGTAGAGTAAAGGGGATAGAATATGAAGGGGTTGAATAATATATATCGTGTTTGGAATTACAATAGTCTTATATAGTGGAAGTCCGAAGGGGGGGGGGGAGGGGGGGATGGGCAGGGATAGGGAGGGAGGGGGGAAATGTATTTTAAAGTTTATATGTTTTAAATATACAATATGTGGGGGGAAGGGGGGGGAAAGGGGGAAAAATTTGTATTTGAAAAACTTTTTCAATAAAAAAAGAGGCTATTTATTCTAAAGTTTAATATGAGTAGATGTTCATACTGTGAAATAATGGTATATGAAGAATGGAGGAATGCATGTTAATAATATTTATTCTAAACTTTAGATTTATTAAATTCTTACTGTATCAGATTTATTAAAATAGAGGTAAACTGATGAAAGAAAGAAACCTCTAACCAGTAGGATCTGCAAAGATTTCTTCTTGAGTACATAAAACATTGAAAACATTTGAAAGTAGTCCAAATCAATCTCCTAGTGAACACACGAAGGAGAAATTCCTTTCGAATTAGGACTGTTATCTTTATAGGAGATATTCTTTGCTTGTTTGTATATTTATTCAGCTGTGCTGCTGAAACAAGAATAAAATGACTCTTTTGTTTCTAGAATTGTAGTGAGATGAGATGGAGGTGAATTCATGAGGATGTGTCCCTCAAAAAGAGTAGATGAGGCATCTTTTGCAGCAAATAATGGGACATGAGTAGGGGTGAAATCCAGCAGGTTCTGACAGGTTCTGGAGAACCGGCAGCAGAAATTTTGAGTGGTTTGGATAACTGGCAAATACTGCCTCTGGCTGGTCCCAGAGTGGGGGTGGGAATGGGGATTTTGCAGTATCCTTCCCCTGCCACACCCACCAAACCACGCCCACCAAGCCACACCCACAGAATTGGTAGTAAAAAAAATTGGATTTCACCATTGGACATGAGTATGAGCCCCATGTCAGAGAGGGATCTGTTGCATCTGTTTATCCAAGACAACGTCCTTTCTGTTGAAGAACTAGAATTAGGTAACATCAACTGGCATGGATAGGGAGACCCACATTTATTGCTAGTTAAATATGGAACTTCCTTTTCTCCCCAAAGAAACTGAAGGCAGCTAACACTCAAGATAAACCATGGCACTCCAGGTGTTTTCAGGTGAGGAGCCCTCTTAATAGCCAGAGACCAAATCTAAATAGCATTTCTTTCAACTTGTCCCTCATTACATTTGGTATCAGGAATGGCTTTTCCTTGGATCAAGGAAATTTTCATACTTCAGTTTTCTCAGATATTATACAAACAATATACTATTATAAGCCTCCCAGAGTTAACTCTGGACAGGGAGACAGGCGGCATATAAATTTGGAGAAGTTGAATTCTAATTCCAGAGCTTATTTCCCATTGGGATTCACAGGACCTCCAGCCAGTCTTGAATAAACTTCATTGTATCCAGTCCAAACCTGAACTCAGGCACTGATTAACAGACTTGCCGCCTTCTTCCCTTCTATTTGAGGACAAGAAACAAGAGAACTTGAGACTATCTGTACCATGAACCCCAGCACCTGATGGCCTCTCTCACCAGGTTTCTGGAGATAATAACAGAGGGGACACAAAATGACCCTCATCTATGTCCTAAAGAATGGTCATCCCGGATTCCAGGTTGTCTGAATTCTCTTAGAACATTGCTCCATATTATAGCATCTGAAGTTAACATTTTTCATTACTACTGAAGCTTCTCAAGCAGTCTAAGAAAACTATTGTTCCCTACATTCAATTCTCAGTGAGGCCACAGTGATTAGGCTGGGCACAATGGAAAGGGTTCCTAGGGCTCTGGAAAACAGAGAAAAGACCCCAATATTTCACCCACCTTGTTGAGCAATTTTAGCTGTGAAAGAGCATCTTGGCTGATAATAAGTATCCCTCTTTCAAAACTCCCTGTGTAGCAATAGATGAAATCTAAGTTTGGGAGAATCACCCAGGTCCTGATGACCAGATCTGCTGCTACATCTCCATTTTGGTCCAAGAAAAGTTTCTTCACTGAAAGATTGCAAAACTCATTCTTTGCCAGAAAGGGGTGAAACTAAAATGGAAAATCCAGAATGTTAAAATCTAAAATTTTGGTTTCTTCTCGCATGTGGTCTTAAACCAATAAGGCAATGATGTAGTTAAGCATCAACTCAAGGAACATTCTCAGAGTAATTCTACTGGAAAAATCTGGTGAATATACTGACATTGAAGGAATCAGTTTCATGGGAAATCCTACATGCCATCTGAGTTTATTCTCCATCAAGTATATATAGAGTTGAAACTTGTCCTTTATCTTGGGGGAGCCATTCAAATAACATTTAGTTAAAAAATGAATTAAAAAAACACCAAAAAAAATCACAATTTTTGACCTATACAATCATGTTTACAACAACAGTGAAGTGACATGCTGGTAGTTGAATAGCAGCATGCAAAAAACCCCCCCACCACTATGAACGCTATGTGCAAAGATAATTTTTCCCCTCTCAATCCTAGTATCTTGTAGAACAACTGTTAAGGGAGCCTAGGTTATACATTTCAGGAATAATAAGGACTCATGAGTGGGAAATGGAAGAACATTATACACAATATTCTAAAAGATTTTGATTTAAGTAAAGCTAACTAGACATTGCAAGTTGTGTTTTTGGATTAAAGCTACCCAACCTTTCTCTGGTAACAATTCATTTATATCTAAGTTATAATAAGGTCAAAGCTTTTTCACATTTGAAGCTTTCTTCTACGAAGATCTGACTTGCAAATATTCTTACTTGGGAGAGCAAGAATTGCTGCTATCTTCAAAAATAAAAAACAAAGTTTCAGCAAAATTTATCAATCATATATTGATAAAACAATACTGACAAATTTGTCAAATATAAAGAACATTGTGGAGCAATCACATCACAATTGAACAAACAAGCCAGTAAAGAGATTATTTATAAACTCCTTGAAAACCAGCAGGTGATTATTAGTAAGAATGGATTTGTCTAAATATAAGTTTCCAGGTTAATCTTCTCCCAGGAAAACAGACAGGAAACATGAGCAGAGGAGCTAATTCTAATTTATTGTAAGGCTACGTTAACTGAATCTTGCAAGTCTGAAAACACAAATCTCCCACCAACAGTTTCTACAGCCAGAAATGTTTTGCAGGCTCTTTCTGGGTTTCTTTATCCTCCTGTTATGTAGCTGAGGGATCACCTCCCTCCTGTCTGATCACTTCTAGACAGCCTTATATCCCCATCCCCAAGATCATTCTCTTATATCTTTATACCTTGTTAATAAATTGTGGGAATGCTTTTGATATAACTTGATTTCATGAAATCATGATTAGAATCCTAGTTAAGTGGGGGTTGGATGGTGTGATAATTAACTGGAAAAAGATTATCTTAAAAAGTGTACTCAAATAATTTTCCCTGTTCCTCACAGAACTGGGGAGATATGAATAACAATTAATCCTTGCTCATCTATTCTTCAATATATTCACTAATACAGGCAGATAAAACTGATAAATCATGATATTTTGATGCATGATTTATTCCAATTCTGAGATAAAGCTACTTAAATCATTTTGTAAAAATTCCCAGTTTCCAGAAAAAAATATAATGTTTATTGGACCCATGTCCCTCCTGGTTGGTGCTGGCTTCCCGGGAGGTTACACAAGGCTGGCTCCAGGGGATTATTAACGCTTCTTTGAGTGAGGGTGTCCTGCCGGCTGCCATGAAAGAGGCGGTGGTGAGGCCCCTCCTCAAGAAGCCCTCTCTGGATCCGGCTGTTTTGGCTAACTATCGTCCAGTTTCCAACCTTCGTTTTATTGCAAAGGTTGTCGAGAGTGTGGTGGTGCAGCAGCTTCCCCAGTACCTGGATGAAGCTGTCTGTTTAGACCTGCTCCAGTCCGGTTTCAGGCCTGGGTACAGCATGGAAACGGCATTGGTCGCATTGGTGGATGATCTCTGGAGGGCTTGGGGTAGGGGTTACTCCTCTATCCTGGTCCTGTTAGATCTCTCAGCGGCTTTTGATACCATCGACCATGGTATCATGTTGCGCCGGTTGGAGAGATTGGGGGTGGGGGGCACCATTTTCTGGTGGTTCTCCTCCTATCTCTCCGACCAGTCGCAATCTGTGTTGACAGAGGGGCAGCGGTCGACCCCGAGGCGCCTTGTTTGTGGGGTGCCACAAGGGTCGGTCCTCTTGTCCCTCTTGTTCAACATTTATGTGAAGCTGCTGGGTGAGATCATCCGTGGTTTTGGGGTGGAGTTCCATCAGTATGCTGATGACACTCAGCTGTACATCTCCACCCCAGACCATCCCAACGATGCCTTGGAAGTGATGTCCCAGTGCCTGGAGGCCGTGCGGGTCTGGATGGGGAGAAACAGGCTTCGACTCAACCCTTCCAAGACCGAGTGGCTGTGGCTGCCGGTGTCCCGGTATAGCTAGCTGGTGCCATTGCTGGTTATTGGGGGTGAATCACTGGCCCCCACGGAAAGGGCTTGCAACTTGGGCGTCCTCCTGGATGCATGGCTGTCTTTAGAAGAGCATATGACGGCCATGGCCAGGGGGGCTTTCTATCAAGTTTGCCTGATACCCCAGTTGTGCCCCTTTCTAGATCGGGACTCCTTACGCACGGTCACTCAAGCACTCGTCACTTCTCATCTGGACTATTGTAATGCTCTCTACATGGGGCTCCCCTTGGGGTGCACCTGGAGGCTCCAACTGGTGCAGAATGCGGCCGCGCGGGGGATTATGGGAGCAACGGGGCGCTCCCATGTGACACCCCTCCTGCACGAGCTGCATTGGATTCCGGTGGACTTCTGGGTGCACTTCAAGGTAATGGTGACCACCTTTAAAGCGTTCCATGGCTTAGGGCCGGGTACTTATGGGACTGCCTTCTGCCACCAATTGCCTCCCACCGGCCAGTTCGCTCCCACAGAGAGGGCCTCCTCAGGGTGCTGTCAGCCAGATAATGTTGGCCGGCGACCCCCAGTGGGAGACCCTTCTCTGTGGTGGCACCTGCCCTCTGGAATGATCTACCCCCAGAGATACGAGTGATCCCAGACCTCCAGACTTTTCATCGGGCCCTTAAAACTTATTTCTTTCAGTTAGCCGGGCTGGCCTGATTCTATGTCGGTTTTAAAGTTTGATACTGATTTTTAAATTGAAACATTTTAAATTATGGGCCAAATTTCATTTAATTATTTTTAAAACTATTTTAACTTTTGTGTACAAATGTTTTATTTGGCTGTTCACTGCCCTGAGTCCGAAAGGAGAATGGCGGTATAAAAATCTAATAATATTATTATTATTATTATTATTATTATTATTATTATTATTATTATTAATCAATAGAGAAAGGTGCATAAATAAAATCCAGTAGAAAAATATCTTTAGCAATTTGGACTTGACAAACTATTTTATCTCATATAGAAAGGAGATGGATGGGAGCTCCAATGTAGATCTATCATTAAAGTTTCATTTGTACTTCTGTTGATATTAATAAATATGTATAATTATTATTATTATTATTATTATTATTATTATTATTATTATTATTATTATTATTATTTAATTTGTATCCCACCCTTCTCCCAGAAGGGACTCAGGGCGGTGAACAGCCAGAATTAAAATACATACAATACAAAAATTAAGATAAAATAAAAGATATTAAATCGATCGGCCTCCCAATTTAAAACCCCAAGTCTATAAAATTCAAAATCCCAATTTAAAACCATTTAAGCTAGGCCAGCTTGCTGGGATAAGTAAGTCTTCAAGGCTTTGTGGAAGGTACGAAGGTCCGGGATCAGTCTTATTCCAGGAGGTAGCTCATTCCATAGGGCGGATGCCCCCACAGAGAAGGCTCTCCCCCTGGGGGCCGCCAGCCGACATTGCTTGACTGACGGCACCCTGAGGAGGCCCTCTCTGTGAGAGCGTATTGGCCGGTGGGAGGTTATCGGTAGCAGCAGGCGGTCTCGTAAATACCCTGGCCCTAAGCCATGGAGCGCTTTAAAGGTGAGAACCAATACCTTAAAGCGCACCTGGAAGACCAACGGGAGCCAATGCAGCTCACGCAGGAGAGGCGTTACATGGGAGCGCCCTGTCGCTCCCATAATCACCCGCGCAGCCGCATTCTGAACCAGTTGGAGCCTCCGGGTGCTCCTCAAGGGGAGCCCCATGTAGAGAGCGTTGCAGTAGTCCAGGCGAGATGTAACGAGGGCATGAGTGACCGTGCATAAGGAGTCCCGATCCAGAAAGGGGCGCAACTGGCGTATCAGGCGAACCTGATAAAAAGCCCTCCTGGCCACGGCCGTCATATGCTCTTCTAAGGACAGCCGTGTGTCCAGGAGGACGCCCAAGTTGCGAGCTCCCTCTGTAGGGGCCAATAACTCGCCCCCAATAGCCAGCGATGGCACCAGCTGGCTATATCGGGACGCCGGTATCCACAGCCACTCGGTCTTGGAAGGGTTGAGTCGAAGCCTGTTCCTCCCCATCCAGACCCGCACGGCCTCTAGACACTGGGACATCACTTCGAGGGCATCATTGGGGTGGTCTGGGGTGGAAATGTACAGCTGAGTATCATCAGCGTACAGATGACATCGCACCCCAAAACCACGGATGATCTCACCCAGCGGCTTCACATAAATGTTGAACAGGAGCGGCGAGAGAACCGACCCTTGCGGCACCCCGCAAGCAAGGCACCTCGAGGTCGACCTCTGCCCCCCTGCCAACACAGACTGCGACCGGTCAGAGAGATAGGAGGAGAACCACCGCAGCACGGTGCCTCCCACCCCCAATCCCCCCAACCGGTGCAGCATGATACCATGGTCGATGGTATCAAAAGCCACTGAGAGATCTAACAGGACCAGAACAGAGGAACAACCCCTGTCCCGGGCCCTCCAGAGATCATCCACCAATGGTCACTGATTATAATAAATTGGTGGTAGTAACTAAAATATTGTATAAACAATCATATAATTAACTTGATAATTTCATTAAGGATGTACTGGAACAAGGATAAGGGATAAAACTTGAGAAAACATTTTTATGAAACTAGTTGGAAATTTACACCAAATTCTAATATAATCATAAAAAATGTGTAATGAATTTTTATACAATGATGTACTGTTCGTATTTAACCTGATAGATTTTCAAAGATATATGAAGAGTGCAGAGAAGAGCACTCTTCTCTAGGGGGCTGAAAGCTAAAACATATGAAGAAAGGTTGCAGGAATTGGATACGTAGCTGACTTGTGACAAGGCAAAGAAATATAGGGACAGGATTTGAGGACCCGGATTGTTCAGGAAAATATGCTGACTCTGTAAACCACTTAGAGAGGGCTGTAAAGCAATATACAGTATAAGTCTGTGCTATTGCTATTGCTATTTATGTTTCAACCCAGAAGATTCTTAAAATAAGTGTACCATGTAAACCAGAATTTTGTCTTTTAGAATTGGAATTGGAAAAAATGGAACTTTGTTATCATATATGCTGACTGCAATGAGAATTTTATGCATTCAAAAATGGAAAGAAGTGTCAGCTCCCACAATGGAAGAATGGATTGAGAAACTTGATGGCAAAGTGTACGACACTGATTGGGGGGGGGGGGGGATCAATAGCTTTGATTCCACTTGGAAACTGCTTCTTGGCTTCCTACTCATAAGACATAAAAATGATGTTCTAGCTTTGGGTTTTGATAATTATGTAGGTAGTTGTTATAGAAATGGCTAGTACTTATTATCTTTAAATACGTAAGAAGTTGAGATTACAATCTTATTATGTAAAATATTCCTTTGAAAAAGCTGGAAGTCTCTGCTTTTTTGTTACTTTCTCTTTTCTTCACTCAATTTCCTTTCCTTTTCCCCCTTCCCTCTTCCCCCTTTGTATTTGTTACTATTTCCATCTTATATTGAGAAAAAAAATCATTTTTTTCCAATGAATTGGAAATGGAAATGGGAAAAAGGAAAATGCACCCATAAGAATCTCATTAAGTAAATGTTCTGATTTGAGGAGACCCCAACTCAAGGACTAGGTCCCCTTGCAGGCATCATACTTGGAGAAGAAGTTGCACAAAATCTACATCAGTTTTAGGGAAGGGCAATGAAGCCAAGGAAGAGATCAAAGGAGCTGCTCTTAGCCTTGAGGAAAGACCACAAGGAGAAGAACTGAAGATCAGGAGGAGTCTGGGAGCCCCTTTTCCAACTGACACAATCTCTCGGTTGGAGAAAGGAGGATACAGCAACCTTCCAGTAACTGAAAGATGTTAGAAAGAAACATGAGAACTTTTCACTGTTATTCCAGAGTGTCAGAAATGGAAAAATGAATTCAGTCACAAGAAGAGAGATTCTGAGTGAATGAGAGGAAAAACATCCTAAAAGGAGAAGCCATTCTAGAGCTGAACCAGTAAAGCAGAGAAATTCAGTCATCAGGCAGAAAAAACTGGGGTTCTGACAGAGAGGAGAGGTTGGGCAAGATAGTCTCAGGGGATCTCTCAGATTTTTTAAAGTAAAATTCTACACAATCTAATCATACATCCACAAATATAGGAATTTATTTTAAAATGCACCATCCTGTTTAAAATAAGAAGTGTTTAACATGAAAATATATCTGCTATGATGCCTTCTCTTTGGAACATTATACTCTGTGATCTTTAGAATATTATGCCATGAACGATAGATCCTTGTTGGTACTTTATACCTGCCACGGCTGGAGCCTTGGAGCCCGCAACTTCTCTTCAATGTCCTTGTTTCTCCTTCTTGATCTGGAGGAATAGGCAGCATTCAAAGCCTGGGCCAGAATGTTAATGAAGCTGTACAAATAGGGGTAATTTGGGATTTGGATCCTGTTCTCTTTGTCCTGGGTCTCCAGTGGGGCTATCTGGATGCATCTTCTCCGGCCTTTGACAGAAAAGACATGCTTTGAAAGAAAACAGTGAAAATACTGATCTTCAATCTGAGGTTCCAAAAGTAAATAGGGTTCAAAGGCAGAATATATTTGCCTATATTTCTCTTGAAAACCAAAAGCCCAAACACTATGGACATATTTGAGAAGTTTGTGCCTTCTAATTGCAAAATGGCCCAAGACTGACAAGATCCAGACTTTCCCTTCAATGGGTCCTGGCAAAAGCCTGAGTGCTAAATGGAATAGAAGGATTCTCTCCCAAATGGAATTATATTCTATGAAGTGAACAAATATGTTGACTTGTCTCCACTTAGAGATGGCCTCCCTGAGGGGGGCTGAATGACCAGTTGTTGAGAATTGGTGAGATATAACAACACAAATTCCATTTCGGACAAGCACAGGAGTAAAAGTCCTCATGAAATTTGCTCCCTCCACTGTGCCAGAAGCAAAGAGGCCAATCAAGGTCCATCTGAAATGGAGCAGCAGTTGGACAATTCCTGGGTACTGGAACCCTTGTGTGGGCAGCATCAAGTGGAAAAAGGGGAATTGATTTTTATCAGACAGGGTCTCTGATACAGGTTCAACACTGATCTGAAAAAACAATGAAGAATGCAATGTTATATTTGGGGTCAGATCAAGTTCCAAATACTAGATTTTAATAATTCCATATTGGTTCTCATGGACATACTAAAATAATGTATTGTTGACTGGCTACTAGGCCATATCAAAATGCATAATGTAAAACACAAAGCATGCATATGTCTGTGTAGAGAAACAGAATGCAAGAATACATTAAGTAAGAAAGAGTAAAAATAAAGAATGTAAGTCATTTCTGTATCACCCCTACAATTTACCATAATCAGACTCACATATCCAGACCTCAACGGAACTGTTTTGCTTAGAAAATGGGTTGTATTACCCTGTTTCATCCCAAAATAAGACATCCCCTGATAATAAACCCAATCAGGGTTTTGAGCGCATGGCAATAAGGCCAAGCGCTTATTTCAGGGTTCAAAAAAATATAAGGCAGGGTCTTATTTTTGGGGAAACACGGTATATGTAAATTTTAATTTTGATGGCCTACCAATTTGTATTTAGCACATTAGACATGATCGATCCTTCATTACTATTAATAAGTCATTAATATCTAGAGAGAATGATTCAAATATGCACCTTGCGTTACCTATGGAAAGTATCAGTCTTTTTTCTCAAGGCTCCAAAGAGCTCAAACCTCACTCTCAAACAAGGGCTTGGAGAAAGGGCTTGGATCACAGTCAGCAGTCTGAGTTCCATTTTAAGGGCAATCAATTTCCTCCATATTGTACTGTGTCAAATGCTGCATTAACATCTATAAAGCTGGCAAACTGGTTTACCCAAGTGTCATATTATGTGATTATGTATTTCAAGACTAATTTGTTGTCGATATTATTAATTTATGCATTATATATTATTCAAATTTATATAATTTTTCACTAAAACCTAAAACCTTGTTCTGCAAGGAATGTACTTTTCTTCTTCCCACTGTCAAGTTTATTTCAGAGGAAATTGGCATATATTTTATCCATAATATCCATTAGTCTAACTAAGTTGTTATTGCTGGAGTCCTGTTTATTCCATTTTATTTATATAGACAACTATTGCCAACTTGAATCCGGATGGATATCACAGGTATTATTTATATGTGAAATGAACATGTCAATAGAGGACCGACAACTTGGGATATCTTTTGAATTTCTGAATATCCACTGGAAAGTCCTCTCCAGGGGGTCTTATTGCTCTTCAGGCCATTTATGATGAATCTGAACGTGAACAAAACCATAATTGACTAAACTATGCCTAAACCATAGTTGATATGTTTACTAAGATGGTGAAAAGCAGCTCTTGAATTCCAGGGAGAAGATATGATTGCATCTATTGCTACCCATCACCAACCCTCTCAGCTTATCAGATAGAGGAAAGAGACACACAAATCGGTGGGACTTTGTAGGTGCCTGCTAATGTTGAGATCTGGATGGAGATGTCCCTAGCAGTTCCATCAATAAGAGCCAAAATGTTCTCCTTCTTTCCACAGCCGTAGTTAGGGACATTGGCTTCTCCAGTGGAGAGCATGTCCAGCAAGGCATCTGAAGTGCATAAAGTGCTCAAATAATTGTCATGGAGGTTGTAGCCAAGTGTGAGATTGTGCAGCAGCTGGGAATTTTTGTTGATAAGCTGAATAGCAAAAATGAAGCGTAGGGTTTCTGAATATCCAAAAGAAAGCCTACTGTAAAAAAAATGTTCATGTTATTATCATCAATGTCACTAACACATTCTTTTTTAAAAAGTACAACCCTCTTTGTCTCCATAAACCTACTGAGCCTTCGGCCAACATTGATCCAAAATCAAAGATCAGTTAGTCAATAGTCAAGCCAAACCTGGGGAGAGGAAAATAAACTCAACTTCAAAAAATTTTCAGCCCCATTTTTGGATTTGAGTTTTTTCCACAAAATAAGAAAAAAAAGGCAAGCAATAGAGATCAAAATCATTCAGGAAATTAGACAGGGCCTGTAATATAGAAGATGAAATAAGAAGGAAAAAAGAGTGTGAGGAGAGCAAATAGAGGGAATGCAACTCCATCACCCTGAATGACTTATGAATGACTAGAAGGACTAGAAGGAGCACTGTTGAAAGGGAACATTATATGCAATATTTCTGTAACAGTGGTGATTATATTAATGAGATGGTCTCCTGGTTTGTAATAGCCCCATGGCTGATTTGCCATCAGACTTAGAGGCATAAAAGAGAACAGTAGGGAAGATCTTAGAAAGGTTTGTGCTGATGCTCTGGCAGTGTTGCTGAAGGTGGATAACTCTGATGAGATTCTTTACAAAATTGACAAAGCCTATAGAGTGAATTCTTGAGTGGCAGCATATAGGCAGCTGCCTAGAGATGTGATGATATATTTTATAGACAGAAAGATAAGAAATGCTATTTTGCAAAATTCATTTGTTTCTACTGTGCAAATTGATGGATCTGAGACTGGAGTTTTTAAAGAATTACCACCTAAAATGCTAAAGGATAGAAAGGATTTTGGATTTTTGGTGGCAGAATTAAAGAAACAGCAAATACAATTTCGGTGGGATGCCCCAGTTGGCATAATATTGAGGATACAAGGAGTGAGATACCGCTTAAATACTATATCAAAAGCAGAAGATTTTTATTATAACGTTTTGAAAGCGGGTTCAACATCTCCTCGTACATCTTCGCCAATAGATAAAGAGGCTCAAGCACAGAGGGAATTTGATCAAGAAACTGAGGAACAAATAAAACAGTCACAAAAGCAAGCAATGGAGACCCAGGGGGTAGCAGGTGGTTTGTTGGTTGATCCTTTTGCACCACCTCCAATCTCCCCTTTGGAAGACACATCGAAATCTACGAGAGAGGAGGTGCTGGATCTTGATATGGGGTCAAGTAAATTTGAGGAGCAACGTATAACTAGAGCAATCTCTAGGCAAATTCTAGAAGCACAGCAACAGGAGAAACCCAAGTTACAAAGAAACAAGAAGGTTAAGGAAAAGACACAAGTTGAAGTCATGGGAAGAACAAAGCCGAAGACTACCTGTGCGCAAGAGGATTTTCAGCAACTGTTCTCAAAACTTCACAATAGCCCAAATGACTAAATTTTTGTCTTGGAATGTGAATGGATTGAATTCTCCATCCAAAAGAAAAAAAAGTATTTCATTATTTGAGACAATTTAATAATGATGTTATTTGTTTGCAAGAAACTCATATCAAGTTACAGGATCAGAAATATTTGATGAATTCAAGATTGGGAATGCACTTTATTGCTTCAAATTCAGAAAAAAAGAACGGACTGGTGATATATATAAATAAAAGATTTTCAGCTAAACTAATAGAAGCAGATGATTGTGGGAGATATATAGCAATTGAATTGAATACAGACAATGGTCCAACCCTGGTGGTTGGAGTCTATGCTCCTAACCAGCAACAAGAAGTTTTTTATAAAATGCTTTATTCTAAAATTCTAGGTTGGGACTTCACATCTATTTTGATTATGGGTGACTGGAATGGAGTAATACAACCTAAAATGGATAAAAAAAAGTGTGGCTAAATTACACGTTAAACTACCACAGGTTTTTTTTGAAATGAAAGAGGATTTGGAATTGAAGGACATATGGAGATTGCACAATCCAAACGAAATGGATTTTACTTTTTATTCGGATAGGCATAAATCCCTTTCCAGGATAGATTTCATTTTGTTAACGGTTGATTTACTTCCTAAAGTAAAGAAAACGAAGATATTTCCGAGGACTTTAACTGATCATAGTCCGGTATGGATAGAAATTGAGATGAGAAAGAAAGAAAGAAGATCTTGGAGACTAAATGAAAACTTATTTAGATATGAAAAAAATGTAGACGAACTTACATATAAAGGAATTTTTTAAAATGAATTCAAATAAAGGCACTCCTATTGAAATTGTTTGGGATGCAGCTAAAGCATACTTGAGAGGAGTACTGATACAAATGAATTTTAAACATAAACAAAATAGACAGAAAAAAAGAATAGAGTTGGAAAACGAGATAAAGAAAAAGGAGCAGCTATTGATAAAAAACCCAACAGATGGAAAATTACAAACAAGTATAAAACTTTTGAAAGACCAATTTCAAATGCTTATAGCAGAACAAACAGCAACTAATTTACAATTTGCAAAACATAATACTTTTGCTAATGCTAATAAACCGGGCAGATGGTTGGCTTACACATTGAGGAAGCAATTAACTTCACGAACTATTGATAGTATTAAGTATGGTGAGAAGGAAGTTTTCCAGCAAGAATCAATTAAAAAGGCTTTTCTGGATTATTATGTTAAGTTATATTCTAAAGATAACATACACGATAATCTTATAAATAAATATCTAGAAGAGAAAAGGATTACAAAAATCTCACTTGTACAAAAGGAAAAGTTGGATCAATTAATAACAGTTGATGAGATTAGCTATGCTATAAAACAATTGAAAACAGCCAAAGCTCCGGGAATGGATGGTCTAACTGCAATTTACTACAAAACTTTACAAGCAGAAATGATTGAGCATCTTAAAGATTTATTTTGTAATATACAGCAAGGTGGCAAAATACCTTCCTCATGGAAAGCAGCTTTTGTATCGTTAATACCGAAAGAAGAATCAGGCTCTAAAAACCCAGAAAACTTTAGGCCAATATCTCTTTTAAATACGGATTATAAAATTTTTGCAAAAGTATTAGCCAACAGATTGATGCCAGTTATCCAAGAGGTGATTCATCATGACCAAGCAGGATTTATCGAAGGCAGATATATGAAGGAGAATGTTAGGCAAATCATAGATTTATTGGACTATTTAGAAAAGAATAAACAGATCCCTGCAGTGCTGGTTTTTTTGGATGCGGAGAAGGCCTTTGATCAAGTGAATTGGAATTTTATAATTAAGACTTTGGAAAAAATGGGTTTGGGGAATCAGTTTATACAGATGATTGCAGCAATATACCAAGAGCAATTTGCACAACTCTTTATTAATGGAAGTTTAATGATGAATTTTAATATACAAAATTTAATATACTTAGTACTTATTAATATACTTAATATACAAAGTACTAGACAAGGTTGTCCGTTGTCCCCATTGTTATTTATTCTAACTTTAGAAGTCTTGTTGAACGCAATACGGGACTCGAAATCTGTGAAGGGAATAGTTATAAGGCAAGAAGAATACAAAACTAGGGCATTTGCAGATGATCTGGTAGTTACCCTAACACACCCGATGAAATCAATAATCCAGATGAAAGATATTATAGAAGAATATGGTATGGTATCAGGATTTAGATTGAATCAGAAAAAAACTAAAATGATTGTTAAAAATCTGACAGAAAAACAAAAAATTGAACTTCAAAAAATGGCAGGTTTTGAAATAGTGACAAAGGTTAAATATCTAGGGATACAAGTTGCAGATTCAAACATAAAATTGTTTCAAAATAACTACGAGGTTTTGTGGCAAAAGATACAAAAAGATATGCAAACTTGGAAAAAACTGCAGCTATCTTTACTTGGGAGAATATCAGCAGTTAAAATGAACATTTTACCTAGATTTATCTTTTTGTTTCAAATGATTCCAGTGCTTAAATCTGACAACCAACTGATAGAATGGCAAAAAGGACTGAACAAGTTTGTTTGGAATGAGAAAAAACCGAGAGTTAAATTGAAAATTATGCAAGATATTCGTGAGAGGGGCGGCCTCAAACTTCCAAACCTTCGATTGTACTATGAAGCAGCAGCATTGATACAAACAAGTGATTGGTTTGGAAAAACAAAATCCGAAATATTGAATATTGAAAGTCATGATCTGGATTTAGGTTGGCATGCATATTTATTCTATGAGCACAAAGTGAACAAAGTATTTAATAGTCATATACTTAGAAGTGCCTTGATGAGAGTTTGGAAGAAACATCGACATAATTGGGATTATAAAATTCTGCTCTGGCTGGATCTTGCTGATACCATGTGGAATACAAATATTAAGTCACTCGGGGGTTTTTTATATAAATATATACTTTTTACTGAAGGGGGCAGATGGCATTTGAAGTCATTGGAAATACTGTTGGCAGAAGGGATTACTTTAACTTGGTTGCAGTATAATCAACTACAAATGAGATGGAAAGAAGATCAGAAAACTGGTTTAATGGAGTATGAAGAAGAACTGGCTAGACAGATAAAGGAGAAAGGTCCAATGCATATTAAGAGAGTTTATAATCTTTTGTTAGAAAGGGACTCAGAATCCGAATTGATTAAAGATTGTATGATTAAATGGGCACAGAATTTTGGTGAACAAGTTATGATGGATACTTGGGAAAAAATATGGGTTCAGAATGTTAAATTTACTCAGTCACAGAATTTATGGGAGAATTTCTACAAAATGTTTTATAGGTGGCATTTAGATCCCAAGAAACTGTCTTGTATGTACCCCAATGTTCAACCAAAATGTTGGAGATGTGACTGCTTAGATGCTACATACTATCATATTTGGTGGACTTGTAAGAAAGTGAAGGCTTTTTGGATAAAAATTTGGTGGGTTATGCAAAATGTTCTGAAGAAAAAACTACAATTTTCTCCACAATTGTTTTTACTGGGTATAGTTAAGGATTTTACATTGGGGGAAATAAAATTGATTTTGTATATGGTGACAGTGGCTAGATTGTTGGTTGCCCAATATTGGAAGAAAGATGTTTTGCCTACCATTGAACAATGGATTCAGAAGATGGCTGGATTTGCAGAAATGGCGAAGATTTCAGCTTTTTTAAAAGATCATTCGCAAGAGAGTTACATACAGGAATGGAAAAAGTGGATTGATTATGTACAAAATAAATATCAAACTAGAAAATATTATATAGCTTTTAGCTGAGGAAGACTAGATTAATTTGATAATACAGAATAGCAAGCAGGGTATAGAATATGAAGGGGATGAATAATATATATTGTGTTTGGAATTACTAGAGTTTTAAATAGTGGAAGTCCGGGGGAGGGGGGTGGGAAGGGTGATTGGGGAGGGTTAGGGAGGGAAAGGGAGGGAATTGTATTCTCTAGGTTTACCTGATTAATGTAATATAATATGTTGGGGGATGGGGGGGGGAAGGGGGAAAAATTTGTATTTGAAAAACTTTTTCAATAAAAAAAAAAGGCTCCCCAGAGGAACCCCCAATTCCAGAGAGACTCCCGCCACAAAATGGAGGGCGCTGCGGAGCCTGTGCCAGCTTTAGCTGTACCTCTCACTGCCTGTAGGGGGCAGTCTATGGTCTGGCCTTTAAGTCAGGTAGTGAGGAGGACAGGTAAAGCTGGCAAAGACCCTGCATCCCCTATTTTGTTTGTTTGTTTGTTTGTTTGTTTGTCAACAAGAACAAGGAAACAAGTAACATTATAGACATAGACATGGACACACACAAAAATTTGGCACAAATAAAAGGATATAAATAGGCAAAACATAGCCATAAACACAAACAGTAGAATGGTTACATATAAATTTTGTTTTTGGAGATGATTCTTTTTCCCCCCGTAAAGAGTTGAGCAGTTAGAATAATGGACAAATGGAGTCGAAAGTGACCTTAGCGGTCATCTGTCCAACTGCCCAGTGCAGGGTCTATTAGAGCATATTTCTCAACCTTAGCTACCTGAAGATGTGTGGACTTCCAACTCCCAGAATTCCACAGTCAGCACTCAGGGTCCTTCCTCTGCTGGGTCTTTCCATGATTTAGCTGTCCCTCTCACTGCCTATAGAGGGCAGTCTATACTCTGGCCTTAAAGTCATACTTGGCTTCCTCAGGCAGTGAGTAGGACAGCTAAAGCTGGCAAAGACCCATGTGCTTCTTTAGGTACATTTTCACAAGGCTTTTTGGATATGAATAGTATTTAATCTTTTATGGTATTTCCCTTTCAGCTCCCATTCATCATCTGGGCACGGAAAGGAAAATCTGGACTCTCTGGAGCTCTAATTCCAGATCCAAGGGGCAACATTTTAATCTGGACTCCGCCCCCAGAGGAGGGGCAGAATCTGGGGCTCCCCGACCTCTCTAGGCGACCAAAGTTCCCCCTTCAGAGGGAGCCGCTCTGGCTGAAGCGAATTAGGGGCTCATCCATGGATAAGCCACGCCCCCAGGGGAAGGCAGCCGTTGGTGATTATTTTTCAAATCTCGTGTCCAGGCCAATGAGAGCCTTGGCTTGTGATGTCAGAGGCTCCTCCTAATCTCATTGGCTGGAGCTCTCCATGGCAACTTCCAGCATCCTTGGAGAGTCTGGACCACATAATGGAAGCTCTGCTCAAAATCCCTGGAAAGTGGCTGGATTGGATGGCAGCACTGGGGGCGTCGCAGGGTTTCCCTCGCCTGGGCTCCTCAGAAGGGAGAGATGCTGCCCTTTAAGGCAGAAGTAAGGTGGAGGGGAGAGATTATAAAAACGGGGTTCAACCAAACACAACAGATGTGCTGATGTGCTGACGTGACTGCAGCCTCCATACCTGTCACCAAACTCCTCATCACCATGTCAAAGGTTCTTGTCTCCAGAAAGGGGCTGGGGCTGGTTGGCTGGCAGTGAAGAGCGCTAGGAAAAACTTGCAAGGTTTAAGGCCCAAAAATTGGCTTTGGGATGTCCCAGTTGGATGTACATTGTGACCACAAAGCTATAGAGATTGACTTGCTTAATTGATTTAGGGAAATTAACCTAAACTGTGATTCCATTGGCCAGATAGTAGCTATTTTCCAAACACACTTGGCCTGGCGACTGAAGTATTCATTTATTTCCATTTTTTACTTTTTATACTGCCTTTATTATTTCTCTAAATAGCTCAAGGCAGTGAACATATCTAAGATTCCTTCATCCCCACAAGAAGAACCTTGTGAAGGCTGAGAGAGGGACTGGCTCAAGGTCACTCACCTGGCTCTCATGGCTGAGATGGGACTCATAAGTACTTGGGGGGGGGAGGTCCATCTTAATTCAAATTGATTACCACCTTTTCCTGTTATCAGAAATCATAGCAATACAAAAATGGCCAAATTGATGGAGATCTGATACTGACTCTTTTGGAGGGTTTTGAGCAATGATATGCCTTGAGTTGGACTTGGAATCAAATGGGAAGTCAGGATAGTTTAAAGAGAGATCAGTATTGAGGGATTATGTTGGTGTTTGTCAAACTAGGCCCCTTTATTGTCATTTCATAGTATTAACTCTAATCTGTTCCTATTGTAGGTTAAGGTGACAATGAAAAGGAAGTACACAGGACTTCCGGTTGGGACCCGAGGCGTTGGGATGCTGAGAGAGTGATTGCTGCTCCTTAACATTTCCAAACGCTGTGCTTTGGGGATCCCTTCGGGGACGCGGTGCCCGGAGAGCCCCGCGGACAAGAGGGCAAGCCAGGCGTGCGTGACAGCGGATCGCAACGCCGAACGCAACGACCGGGCGGCTCTGTCAAACCCAGCATAAGCGAGCCGGCCAGTAAATGGCTGACCTGAAGCCTCGGTAACTGACAACAAGAGAGGAAGCGACAGAGAGCGGAGGATATAGTGCCCAGCAGTTTAATACCTTTTTTCAGCCATCGAGAAATTGGCATCAGAGAGAGCTGCCGGTGGAGTCGGAGGAGAGGTGCTCAGAGAGAGGGAAAGCGGCGTGTCAAGAGAGAGAGCAGATCGGAGAGAGGAGTTGCCGACGAGCCGGCGGAGGAGACGTGGGAGACGAGGCGGCGAGAATATACACGCGAGGGAAGACGGGTGAGAGGAGTTGAGAACTGAGACTCAGAACTTTAGATCTGCTGCAGATGAGCTATAGTTGAAAGAAGAACGTATAGAAGATCACGGACCCTTTCTTTTTGGAAACTTTGGGACCGGAAGTGCAGCCATCGCAGAGACTTCTCTGAGGATAAGTAAAATAGCTGACTCATTGCCACATGGACAGTTCAGCATAGAGAAACTTCATAGAATATACTACCTAGCGAATGACTATTCATTTTCCTTTGTTACTCTACTGAAGTGAACGTGATACCTCGATATTTTTATTTTCTTATCTAATCCTCTAACTACAACACCGTATTTAACTGTATCTATATTTATTACCCTATATTAATATATACACCCTATAGAACAAATACATTTATACTATCTTATATAGCTATTTGATTTACATATTATCGTAACTCTTATCTTTAATTAACTTATATTAGACTATATATTAACTCATATTAATCCATGTTATATTAATAGTAGTCTGAGACTGTTTGAATAGAAAAAAAAATGTTTTTTTTTTATAATTTAAACACAACTAATAGAACCGATCCTATATGTGATATATTTGCTTAGAATTAATTAAGGAACTTAAAATCAATTAAGAAAGATACTTGATTATAGCATTTTATATATTTCCCTTAAGAATTTCAGAGTAGATAGTAACTATTATTGTAATTGTTAGAAAATATATATTTATACTGGAACTATTTCTCTTAAAAAAAAAAAAATTGATACAATCCAATTGATACTAATAGAATATCTCCTGAACCCTTTTACAAAACTAAAGGAGACACAAGTTAGAAAAGGCTCAAGATTGGTTTAGAAGGAGACTCCTTGAATAGATAGTGACGAGCTTCATTGGATGGTTATTTGGAAAAATATAGAGAGGATATTAAGGAAACAAAAGGCGACTTTAAAAGAAATGGCAAGCTTGACCTCTACTATTGCAAAAACAGGGAAAAAGGTCCCTTCAAACCCAACGCTGTCAATGGCCTCCCCAGCTACTCAGAAATCACTAGATGGCCTACAGAAATTGGATAAGCCCCCTGTAACACCTACATTGCAAACAGTACAATCTTCCCTCCTATCTATACAAGAAACCATGTTAGCTATGCAGGAAAAATTACTGAATAGCCACTCTGAGTTGAAAATGGATATTCATGCGTTGGACTCAAAAATGAACGAGATCCAAACCTCCATCAGTAAGAATGAAAATAGAATTCAAAAAGTAGAGCAAAGGACGGAGAAAAATGAGAAGAAATTAGAAGCAGTGGACCAAACCCTATCAGCACAGAAGAAGGAAACGGAGGATTCTTTGATCCAACTTGAGATGGATAGGGCCTCGTTCTATCTCCGCTTCCAGAACATCATAGAAGATAAAGAAGAGGACCTGGGAGATAAGATGGCCGAGCTGATAGCGGAGGCTCTCCAGCAAGATAAACAGGAAATAATCAGGGAAATTGACGAGGCTTATAGAGTCCAGACGAACTATGTGAGGAGAAACAGGTTGCCAAGAGAAGTCCACGTACGTTTTGCTAGGAAAAGAGTGAGAGATATACTATATAACATAGCACGGGAAGAGCCAATTATTTATGGAGGGAAAGAGATAAATGTACTTAAACAGATCCCAAGAAGAGTGAGGGAAAGGAGGAAAAACTATAGATTTCTAACAAATCAGTTAAATAAGAGAAATATAGTATTTCGCTGGCTTATACCGGAGGGAATGCTAATTTCATGGCAGGGGAGAAAAATTAAAATCGATAGCTTAACTACGGCTCAAGAATTCCTGGAACAACTAAGAGGAGGGGAAGAAGAACAATCGAGTAAGGAGGACATAGAAACAGCGAATACAGAGGAGGAAACATCCCAAGAACAGAGTACGAAGGAAGATATAGAAGACGAAAAGAAAAAGGAAGACATAGAAGATAAAGGGAGAAAAACCAGACCAGTAAGACAAGTAACCCTAAAAGCAAACAAAAACTAGGCACTAGATACTAACGCTAGGGATGGATGGTATTAAAATCTTATCATTAAATGTCAATGGTTTAAATGAACCAAAAAAAAGAAAACTAATTCTGACAAAACTAGTTAAACAAAACCCTGATATAATTTGTATGCAAGAAGTCCATGTAAAAAAAGATGAAGTATATCGTTTAGAATATCCTAAATTTGGCAAGGTATTCACGTCATTAGCTGAAAAAAAGAAAAGGGGAGTAGCCATTTACGTTAAGAAAGGAATAGAAGCCGAATGTAAATATAAAGACGGAAAAGGGAGAATATTAATAGTAGAAATAACGAGAGGGCCCTCTAAAATGATAGTAGTTGGGGTATATGCCCCAAATAAAAAACAAGGGAAATTTTTTGAAAAACTACACGAACAACTTGCCAAATGGACACAGAATGAAATATGTCTGTTAGGGGATATGAATGGAATTGTAGACCCGAGTAAAGATTATAAAAGTGGTAAAACCAGGAAAAACAAAAGACTTCCCCTACCAAAAAGTTTTTTCGACTTAACTGAGGAAATTAACTTAATAGATATGTGGCGCACACTACACCCCCAAGAAAAACAATACACATTTTACTCAATTCCACAGAACTCCTGGTCCAGAATAGACATGGTATGGGTCACTAGGAAACTAGGCTTAGAAATTAAAAGAGTGGAAATGTGTACAAATACTTGGACAGATCATAAGCTGCTGGAAATCAATTGGCTATATAGGAACAGGAGGAAACAACCGAGATGGAGCCTTAGGACAAATTTGTTAAATGATAAAGAGCTCCTATCAAAACTAAATAAAGAAATTAAACAATTTTTTGTAGAAAACGGGGAACAAGGCACGGCAAGAGAAGTTGTCTGGGACACTATGAAAGCTTATGTGAGAGGGATAGTTATCTCGCACATGGCATTTAAAAATAAAACAGAACGAAAGGCCAGGGAGGGTTATACTAAAACTTTAATAGAATCAGAAAAAGAATTACAACAAAATCCGGGAGACGAGGGGGCCAAACAGAGGTGGTTGATGGCGAGACATAGAATAAATCTGTTAGATCAGGATGAGATGGCACAAAAAATAAAGAGATCTAAACACTACTGTTTCGAAAACGCCAACAAGTCAGGAAGATGGCTCGCCTACAAACTAAAGAAGGAAAAGGAAAAGAATCAGATTTTGGTACTGGAAGATTCTAAAGGAAATCTCTTAATAAGGGAAGAGGAAAAATTAGAGTATGTGAGGGAATTCTATGAAAACTTGTATCAAGATGAGAAAATAGAACCAAATAAGGTAGAAAAATATCTGATGGATGCTGGCCTACCCCAAATCACAGAAAAAGAAAGAGAAATGCTGAATAGAAAAATCACAATAGAAGAACTAAAAGCAGCCCTCTCTAAAATAAAAAAGAACAAAACTCCAGGTCCAGACGGCCTCCCTGGGGAATTCTATGTAAAATTGGAAGAAGCATTAAGCCTAGAGCTATTAGAAATATTTAACGAAGCTTTAGTAGGCTCAACAATCCCGGACACCTGGAGAGAAGCATACTTAACGCTCATCTTGAAAGACGGCGCTGACCCAAAAAGATTAGCAAATTACAGGCCCATTTCTCTCTTAAACTCCAACTACAAATTATTTATGAATATAATAGCCGAAAGAGTTAAAAAAATCTTAAACCCATGGATACACAAAGATCAAAACGGATTCCTCCCGGGGAGGCAAATTAGAGACAATCTAAGAATAGTATTAAATACCATAGAATATTATGAACAGCACCCTGAAAAACAACTTGCACTGATGTTTGTTGACGCCCAAAAGGCCTTTGATAATTTAAATTGGAATTTTATGATAAACCAAATAAATTTAATGGAATTCGGAACAAACTTTAGGAAAATGATCCAAAATATTTACCATAAACAGAGGGCCAATATATTGATCAACGGGGATAAGACCCAAACATTCCAGATCCAAAAAGGAGTAAGGCAGGGATGCCCTCTATCTCCCTTACTTTATATTCTTGCACTAGAGGTGTTGCTGATAAAGATTAGAGCCACTAAAGAAATCAAAGGACCTAGGGTGAGGAAGGAAACTTACAAGATACAAGCTTTCGCAGATGACGTAGCCCTTATCATGGAAGACCCACTAGAAACTGGACCAAGAGTTCTATTAGAAATACAAAACTATGGCCAAGTGGCGGGTCTCAAACTTAACAAGGAAAAAACCAAAATAATAGCCAAAAACATGACAGACATAAAAAAAAAGGAGTTGGAAGCTCTATTAGGTTTTCAGGTAGTAAAAAAAATTAAATACCTAGGAATTTGGATTACTGCAAGATATTCATCTTTGAAAGAGGATAACTATACCCCACTACTACATAAAATACACCAGGAACTTAAAAGATGGGAAAAACTAAAACTATCTCTCACAGGAAAAATAGCCGCAATTAAAATGAGCATTCTACCAAAAATCCTATTCTTATTCCAAAACATTCCATTAAGTCTGGACAAAAAATTCTTTTTAGATCTGAATAGATATATTAGAAATTTCATATGGGAGGGAAAAAAATCGAGAATATCATTTAAAATACTACAGGGCAAGAGAAAAATGGGCGGATTTGGACTCCCGGATTGGGAAGCATATCAAAAGGCAGCGAAAATAATTTGGATCAAGGAATGGGTAACGCTACGTAACAAGAGAATATTGACGATAGAAGGACATGACCTACAAGAAGGTTGGCATGCCCACCTTTGGGACTTCAAAAAAAAGAAGAAAACCTATTTCCACAATCATAGAATTAGAGAAACACTTTTACAAACCTGGGAGGAAATCAGACAGAAAATCTACGTTAAAGCCCCAAACTGGCTCTCTATTATGGAAGCTATGACTGCCCCAAACAAGACGGAAACTGAAAAATTCGGCACATACAAAGATATCTTGGATGAAAATGGAAGGCTTAAACCTCTAGAAACCCTGAGAGATCACGGATTCAAGCTGGATTGGTGGAAATATTGGCAGTTGAACTCAAGATTTCAAAAAGATAGGGACCAATTTGGTATTGAAAGGAAATATGTAGACTTCGATAAAATTATATGGGGAGTAGATAAGAAAATGTTAACAAAAATATACAATTTTATATTAGATGAGGATAAGGCAGAGGCCATAGCCAAAAACCAATTGAGTATTTGGGAAAAAAATTTTGGATATTGTGTTAATTTTAATGATTGGGAAGAGGCTTGGAACAGGAACTTTAAAATGACAAAAGCAGCAACATTCCGAGAGAACCATTATAAAATGCTACATAGATGGCATCTAGCGCCTGCTAGGTTAGCTAAAATGTTTCCAAATCTCTCACCCACGTGTTGGAAATGCGAGAAAGAAGTCGGCACGTATTACCATATGTGGTGGTCCTGCCCAGTAGCTAAAAGGTTCTGGACAAAAGTACGACAATGGCTCTGTGAAATGTTAGAGCAAGATGTAATTTTATCTCCAGAACTCTTCCTTCTAGGCATAGTGGGTGATGGCCTAAAAAATAATAAAACCCAGCTTATAACCCAAGTATTAACTGCGGCTAGATTGGTATTTGCGAAATCCTGGAAGAGTCAAACTCAACCCCCAGAAGAAATGTTAATAAACAAAATATTAGAGTGTGCAGAAATGGCAAAGTTAACGAGCCTGTTAATGGATGATGAGATATCTAAATACTATGAAGTATGGGAAAATTGGTATAAATGGCTAGATAACAGAAAAAGACGATGATCTGTTTCTTTTTTGTGAATAGATACTATGAAACATGACTATGTACTTATAGAATGTAAATATAATGATGGGAAAATAATAGTTTAAGACAAGGTAGATCAGATACATGATATTTAATTTATAAGAACACTGTACCTCCGGATAACAAAGAGACCTTGTAAATTTTTTTAAGTTTTCTTTTAATTTTGAAACTCAATAAAGTATTTGTTAAAAAAAAAAAAGAAAAGGAAGTACACAACAGAAGCCTACAACTGAAAGGGACCTTGTAAGTCAACTACCTGCCTGCCTGCCTGCCTGCCTGCCTGCCTGATTGATTGATTGACTGATGGATGGATTGATTCTATTGTCATCAACTTAACACCTAGCAGCAGCCCATAGATCGATTTTCTCCATGGAGATCTGTCCCCAACCTCGTCCTTCAGGTCTCCCAACCTTCTCCCATCCCCACTGTAGCTGCTTACGGTGCTTGCTCTCTTCTCTTCTTCTTTCTTCACTTTTCCCAGCATTGAAGACTTCTCCAGGGAGTTTTGTCTGCATTGATTGACAGCATGGAAACTGAGTGGATTCTGAGTGGCCACAGAAGTAGATGGATGACCTGTCCCAGTCTGGATTTTCAGGTCTCCTAAAAGTTCACCCATCCACACAGTAGTCAAATCCACTAACCTTACCCCAAATTGTTCTCTCCTTCTCTTCCCTTCCATCTTTCCCAGCATTAGGAACATCTCCAGAGAGCTGGTTTACACTTGATGTGCCTCAGATATGATCATTTCAACCTGGTGGTTTTTATTTGAGAACAGAACTCAACTGAATATCTAAAGAATGCTTTGGCAGGAGACCCCTCTGCAGATTTATTGTTGTTCACTCCTCCTGCATCTCATGCTAGAGAAAATGATGGACCAAAATTGTAGGAAAAAGCCAGAAAGGAGAAGGCAGGTTAGCAAAATTGGCCCTGAGCTGAGAGAGGAAGTGACTGTGTCTCTCCATTTTTCAAACAGGTCAGCAACAAGGAAGAAATGGTGATACGGTCAATATCCTTGGATGATCTCTCAATGACCACTGATGGTCCCAACCTCCAGGTTGATGAACTGAGAGATTCCTTTGACTTTCAGTCCCAGAAATTCCAGGAAGACAATCAATAAGAGCCTTGGATAGTACAGTGGTCTAAAGCCCTGTTATTAACATCAGCTGCCTGCAATTATTGCAGGTTCGGATCTCACCAAGGCTCAAGGTTGACTCAGCCTTCCATCCTTTCTAAGGTAGGTAAATTGAGGACCCAGTTTGTGGGGGCAATAAGCTGACTTTGTATAAATATACAAAAGTATGAAGGCTATTGCTTAGCGCATTGTAAGCCTCCCTGAGTCTCCGGAGAAGGGCGGCATATAAATCAAATTTTTTTTAAAAAAATGGATGAAAGATCAGCACAGCTGTCTCCAGGAGAAAGTGGATCAACTTAAGACCACAACAGAAAACCTGCAGAAGATCATGCCATCAGTTAGAGCTAGACAACGAATCTTTGGTGAAATACATTCAAGAACTCCACAAAAAACTTCATGAGGTCACTAGCCAAGTGTCCATCTCAACCAAGAGAAGGCTGACTCTGAGAAAGACCTCGAAGAGGTGAAGAACCTTCTGCCAGCACCTCCAGAGTCTGCAGCATGGACTGGCTAAGATGGACCACAGTTACCATGTGGAGAAAAGCCACTACAGTCAACTGAAGGAGAAAGTCACCCCTCTTCAGACTATGAGGGGAAACAAGAAGCAGCACCTCAATAGTCTGCAGCAGCCACATCTGATCTCCCAGATCTGGCTCTGGCCAGACTCACCTGGCACACAAGGTAGCAAGTCCCCCCATCTTCTCCCAGGTACACCAGATGGGAAACATGATGTAACTACTTTATTGGAAGAATACTTAAGAGAATCTTGCATGTCTGAAAGTACAAATCTCCCACCAACTCCTTTGAAAGCCTAAAAATTGAGGGAGGGTCCTTTCTGAGGGTCTTTCTCTGCCAATTATGCACCTGGGGACTCCCCCACCTTACCTGATTATTCCCTGTGCAGCAGCATCTCCTTCTCTCCCCCAAGATCATTTATTTGTTACTGTCCCACCTTATTTTTATAAATAACTCAAGGCAGTGAATATACCAAATACACCTTCCTCCCCCTATTTCCCCTCACAAAAACAACCCTGTGAGGTAGGTAGGTATAGTGACTGACCCAAAGTCCCCCAGCTGGCTTTGATGACTAAAGTGGCACTTGAACTCAGGATCTCCCACTTTCTAGTGTGGTGCCATACTTTATTTGCACAAATCATTACACTTCCTTAATAGTTTGTGGGAATGCTGGTGATATACCTTGATTCTGCAAAGTAAACTATTTCCTGATAATTAAGTTAATTAATTAAGATAATTAATGCCTCATAAAACTGAGAAAGTATGAATAGCAATAGGTCCTTGCTCATCTATTCTTCTATATTGTCATTAATACAGACAGGATAGTTGAAGAAACAGGATTTTGTGATGCAACATTTATATCAACTTTTAGGCAAAGCTACTTCGATGTTTTAAAAATACCCAGCTTTTAGAACAATATCTATGATTTCCTAATAGAATCCATAAGTAAAATCCACTAGAAAAACATTTTTAGCAGGAGGACTTAACGAACTCTCCTATTTTGTATAAGAACAAATGAATGGCAGCTGCAATATGAATCTTTAAGATTTCATTTGTACTTTTTCTCATATCATTTCTTTTTTAAAATCGATTTTTTATTTTATTCAAAACCTCCAAAGAATGGGGAAAAAATACAAACAAGTCCCCAAAGCTAAATAAAACTATATTAAAAAGTGCATAAAAAGGAAAAAGAAAAGAAAAGAACCAGTTCAGGTGAGGAAACCAGGAGCAGGGAAAAACCCCTGCTGAGTCTGGATGCCATCTTGGGGAGAGTCAGAAAAACACTTTCCTTCCAGTTGTTCAACAGCTGCTGGCCTGTATGCTCAGCCAGCAGTCCTGAGTCCTGCAGGTCTTTTTCCACCAGATGTCCAGGAATTTGAACCCCTGGCATGGTCCTTTCTGACCTGGGCAACTAGAGAAACCTGGGTTTCTGTAATGTGTATTTTCCCCTATTGTTTATGGGAGAGACATTCTTTGTCCGATTCCTGTCATGAGTCCTGTCCAGTATGCTTGAACTTTAGGTGTAGCCCTCGTCTTCCTCAGAGCACACAAGCCCCACAACTGCCTCAAGGGGGGATTGTGGTTCTTCTCACAGTCAGCCAGACTGGATGTCAGCTGTTCCAAGGAAAGCTGCCATTGGCAATTGACGGATGGTGAGGTTGTCAATGCCGATGGGGTCTAAATGGGGCTCCAGTTGTTCTCGGCTTTCACCCATGGCAGCTATTCTTTATGGGGCAAAAGAAACACCAATTTAATATTTTAATAATAAAATAATAAATAAGCAAGAAACAATAAATAAGTAAACTCTTCACACTTGCTGCTAAGCTTAAGTAGATAATAAGTCTTTTATTTTTAACTGTCTCCTACCTCTATTTGTTGGCTTTAGCTGCCTTCTCATTCTTTGCAGGAAATTTCCTGCCATCTTTGCCATAAAGCCATGAGGAATGACCCAGGACAGCCCAGTCAAGGTTTCATGATATGTGCTGTGATGTCATAATCTTTGATCCAGCTATGGGGAGATGCCGGGGGTGCCCCCTCCAGCAACTGTGGACCTTTCAGTATGGAGGGTTTCATGCTAAAAGAGAGATCCTGAGAGGTCTCAGGCAACCCCCTGCTAGGCAGAGGGTTGGACTGGAAGACCTCCAAGGTCCCTTCCAGCCCTGAGGGATTCTATCAATTTAGAGAGCAATTTTGAATTTAAAATTAATTTATTAGAGTCCCAAGGCCAAATACAAACAAGAAACGGAATAAAAATGTATTACATTGTTTTATATATGTATAATACAGTGATATTTACATAAATAGATACAGAACTGCTGAGGCCATCCAGTGAGAGCCCACTAAAGTTCCTTGGAGACCTTGGAAAGTGACATTGTTCATCTTTGGGGTCTATGTTTGGTTTGGCCTCTGCGTTGAAGGTGTTGCAAGCATCACCAGAACCACCAGCTGAAGATGTGGAGGAAGCCTCCATTACCGTGGAACCTCCATACCGGAATCGATCAATTCCCACATCACCATCATTGATGAAAGACGATGTCAGACGTTCAGCCCTGGTCAACAATGCGATGGTTGGCATTTCACCCATGGCCGCTATTTGTCCTGGGGCAAAAGAAGCACAGATTGAATATTTTAATAATAATGAAATAGTAAGCAAGAAACAAAACAATTAATAAAACTGAGCAACCAAATTAAGATTAAAGGCTCCTAGTTTTCTTTCCTGTTAGCTTCCATAGTCCACCCCCCCCCACAAAACCCCAAAACAAGGAATGCAAAACAACAAAAGGAATTAAGAATTAAATAACAACATAATAACAGAATATCCTTAAAATATAAAAATAAAAACTGACAACCAAATTCGTTCAAACACTTACCAACCATCACATTGTCGTGCCAGGTAGAACATCTGACATCCTTCTTTGTTCATCAATGATGGTGATGTTGGGGTTGATGGGTTCGGGTATGTAAGGTTCCACAGTGATGATGGCAGCCTCAGCATCTTCGTTTTGTTGCTCTGGTGACACTTGCAGACACCTTTTTCTGGGGATTGAAGAAGAAAAAAAGAATAAAATATAACTGACTGGTACATCGTTTTCTTAACAATGATAATAAAGCTTATTCTTAATGGGGTCTCCATTCCTGGAGATTTTCAAGAAAAGGTTGGGGGTTGAACTAGAAGACCCTCAAGGTCCCTTCCAGCCCTGAGGGATTCTATCCTTTCTCCTGTTACTCCACTAACATTTGGGGGGGACTTTCAGTGCTCCTGGGCTCCCCCGGTAGTGGTGACGCCAGTCCCCTGATCAGGAGCAACTTACCTGCACTGGTGGAAAACAACACAGAGGCCAATGAATACATAGACTCCAAGGACGAACAAGGTCACTTTCCAGGTGTCCCCAAGGACATTCTGAGGTCTGTCAAGGGATGGCCACAGCATCTCTTTTGGATCCATTTCTGAAAGAGAAAAGGGATGGAGGAAGAAGAGTCAATTTCTGGTTTTAATGGTTGGTGGTTCCCTCCAAGACTAACCATCCCAAGGTCAAACTCCCAAGCAAGAAAAAAAAATACCCGAGACCAAAAACCAAGTCCTGCTCACCTCTTGGTCTCTATTTCTATCTGTGACACTATCTGTCTCTGTCTCACTCTGTGTCTGTCTCCTTCTCTCTGTGTGTCTCTCTGATCCACTCAAGCTTTTATAGCCTGCATGGCTTCAACGGAAAAGAGTTCAACAAAATTCAGCAATGGTGGGACTCAAATAATTTAACAACTGGTTCTGTGCTCTAATGACCATTTTTAGCATTAAAAAAATGGATATTCTTGTTTTTGGGGAATGTCTTACTTTACAGCAGGGAGGAGGCTGCACATAATTCAGAGCCTGGTGCCCTGATTGCTTATGTTTCTGTATATTTGACTCATATGATGGACAGTACAAATCTGATTATCTGTGTTAGAGAATAGGTGTCTTAACAGTATCAGAATGAAGATGGTATATATTTTTAATAGTTTGTCCTGAGAGCATCAACCAGGTAGGAAACAGTGTAGTGTTGAAAAACGAATAAAAGTAGTAAAAACAGTAAAAATCTCAGATTTATTTTTTCTTCAGCCACAGGTGCTTTGTATTCCCTCTGGGGCCAATTTCAAGGATGGAGCTCCCAAATCTCTCTATTCTAGATGATGGATTTAATTCGATCTCTGCCCCTATCATTATGAGCCATATGGGGATTATTTCACTTTCACTTCTCTCCAGAGAATTGCCCAACGATCTTTGAATCCAAGAACTAGTTGAATTATCCAGGGATCTCTCCTGAGAGGGAGAATTATAATAAAACTTTCAGCTCTGCTCTGGCTGAATCTTCCAGGGGAGACTTTGGGCAGAGAATTATGGAGTTTTAGGACAGGCAGGGTCTGTGCTCTTGAATCTACATCTGACTCTTTTCCAGATGAAGCTGAGTGTTTCTCTGTGTTTGAATCAGGAAAGCAACTGGAGATTCCACCTTGTGAGAGTCCTTTGATTCTTCTAATTCTTCTTTAGAAAAAGGAAGGGGATTGATTGATTCATCCCATGAATTATGGACCTTCTGGTTTTGCTTCTGATGCTGCTGGTGTCCCATCCAGTCTCTGGGAAGCTGAAAATGAAATGCCCACTGAGTTCAAAGAACCAGGATGGAAAAAATCCATGGAGCTTTTACAGCCCAGGAGACCATCTCATCAGTATAGTCATCACTGGATTTGAAATATTGCATATAAAGTTGCTTTTCAACATGGCTCCTTCTGTTCAGTTTGTTTTCATTGATTTGTAAGTCATTCGGAGTGATGGAGTTGCACTCCCTCCATTCTAACACTCTCCTTCTTTTCTGGGTTTTTTTAATTCATTTATTCCTATATTGGGGGATATGTCTAATTTCCTGAATGATTTTGATTTCCATGGCTTCTTTCTTTTGTCTGATTTTATGAAAGAGACTCAAATCCAAAAAGGGGTCTGAATAAAAGCTGAAAGGACTGCAGATTATTTTCCTCTCTCAGTTTAATCCTTAATTTATCATTTGAATAATAAATTTTACTTAAAGTAGCGGTTGAACCAGTTGTAGTTGCTGTACCTCAGCCAATGTCCATATTTGTGTAACTGATCATTGGTTTTGGATCAATGTTGGCTTAAGGCTCAGTAGGAGGATTGTATTTATTATATATAACAAAAATATTTGTTGTTGATGTTGATTATAATAACATTTTTTTACAATAGGAATTCTTATGGTTTTTTATATGGCTTAAATTTAATTTTTGCCATTCAAATGGTCAAAAAGAATTCCCAGCTCCTGCACAATCTCACACTTGGCTACAACATACATGCCAACTATTTGAGCACTTTCCGCACTTCAGATGCCTTGCTGGACATGCTCTCCACTGGAGAAGCCAATGTCCCCAACTACAGCTGTGGAAGGAAGGACAACATTCTGGCTTTTCTTGATGGAGCTGACAGGAGTGTCTCCATCCAGATGTCAACGTTAGTAGGCACCTACAAAATCCCACAGGTTTTTGTGTGTTTTTCTCCATCTGGTAAAGTGAGGGATGGGTGGTGGTGGGTGAGCAATAGATGCATCATGTCTTCTCCGTGGAATTCAAGAGCTCCTTTTCTCCATATTAGCAGAAATGTCTATATTTTACCCCATTATGTTCATGTTGAGATTAATCATAAAGGCCTGAAATGCAAGCAATACATTTCCTGGAGAAAACATTCTACCAACTATTTAACTGATCAAAAAATATATCTGGTTGTTGGGGCCTCTATTGGCATGTTCATTTTCACATATAAATAACGCCTGCCCTATCCAGTCAGTTTGAAATTGGCAGCAGCAGCATTTTATCTATCTAAAATGTGGAATAAAAAGGACTATGGCAATTAATGGCCAAATACACTAGCAGATATTATGGCTAAAAATTATGACACCATTCTCTTAGTTAAACCTCAGAAAAACACATTCTTGCAGAAGAACCAGAATATTTTTGGTAGAGTTAAATGCTATATGGATTTTATAATAAATAATGCATGCTAATAATCTAATATTGGCAACAAATTTGTCTTGAAAAATCTAATCACAAAATATATCAGTGAGGTAAACCAATTTACTGGCTTTCTAGCTGTTAGAACAGCATTGACACAATAAACAAATGTTATGGAGGAAACTGATTGCCCTCAAAAATGGAGTTCAGACTGTTGGCCCTGATCCAAGATCTTGTTGGAGAGGGAGGTTTGGGCTCAATGGAGCCATGAGAAGAAGGATCCGTACTTACCAAGGAGGAAGGGAAAGGTACATATTTAAACCCTTGTTATTCAATATAGATAATGAATGACTTACTGGGACTAATGAAGGATTCAAAAGGAGATTATAAATAAATGTTATTTAATTTTTTGACAAAAATTACTAAATTAGTGGGCCAGTGAAATGCTGTGGACCTAGTACATTTGGATTTCAGAAAGGCTTTAACAATGTAAACCACAACCTATTTCTCAGTAAGCTTAAAATATGTGGGATAGACAGTATCACCCCCAGGTGGACTCAGCCCGTGGTCCTCAATGGAACTATATCTACATGGAGGGAAGTAAGCATTGGGGTACCTCAAGGTTCCGTTTTAGCCCAGTACTCTTCAACATCTTCAATGATTTGGATGAGGGATAAATGGGGAAATCATCAAATTTGCAGATGACACATTTGCAGGTGGCAAGAATAGCCAACATCCCAGAAAATAGACTCAAGATCCAGATGGATCTAGGTAGACTTGTACAAAAGTCTATCTAACAAAATGTAATTCAGTGTAGAGAAAAGTAAGGTTTTACACCTAGGCTAGAAAAACCAAATGTACACTTATAGATTAGGTGAAACCCGGCTCAATAGCAGTAACGCTGAGAGGGATCTTGGAGTCCTAGTGGACAATCCTTTAAATATGAGCCAGCAATGTGTTGCAGCAGCCCAAAAAAACCCCATTGCAAGCCTAGGCTGCATCAACAGAGGGATAGAATCAAGATTAAATGAAGTATTGGTGCCGTTTATGATGCCTTGGCAAGACAGGTCTTGGAATTCTGCATCCAATTTTGGTCACCATATTATAAACAAAGATGTAGAGACTCTGGAACGAGTGCAGAAAAGAGGAACTAAGATGATTAAAGGCCTGGAGTCTAAAACATATGAAGAACAGTTGCAGGAATTGGGCATGGCCAGTCTAGTGAAAAGAACTAGGAGTGACATAACAGCAGTGTACCCGTCAGATCCCTATCGTGAAACTGCCATTCAAATGGGGAGGGGATCCCGGATCCTTTTACTCTTTTATGGCTCTCATCCTGTTTTCCTATGTATCCTGTAATTCCCTAGTTTATAACTTTTACCCTGTCACCTATTCTGCCCAGTGCTTGGATTTACCTTGGGAGATGTACAAGGGGGGAGGGCCATCTGTTCTCTTTCAGTTTGGGAGGCTCACAGAAGAAGCGCATGGGAACGAATCCCCATCTCTTTCTCCAGATGACCGTTTCTACGATATCTTCACGCTTGTGGATTGGCTCATTCAGCATCAAACTGAGAGGAGGGGTTTCTAATCATTTTATCCTAACGGAATTGCCTGGGGGGAAACTCAGAGCCTGCTTTGCTTTTGTCTTGCAATCACTTCCTTTCAATAAAAGGCTCTGTTTGAAATGCTGCTGTCTCAAGAGTCCTTGATACTTTCTTGATTTGGGGAGTAGAGGCAGGACCTCACAGTACCAATATTTGAGGGGTTGCCACAAAGAAGAGGGGGTCAAGCTATTTCCCAAAGCAACCAGAAAGCAAGACAAGAAACAATGGACAGAAAGTAAGCAATGAGAGGAACAATGAGAAGAAATGAGAAGAAATTTCCTAATGATGAGGAATGGAATGTCTCACCTTCATAAGTTGTGGATGTTCCATCACTGGAGGCTTTTAAGAAGAAACTGGACAACCACTTGTCTGGAATAGTACAGGGTCTCCCGCTTGACCTAGAAGACCTCCAAAGTCCCTTCCAACCAGGGGTGAAATGTAAAATTTGTTACTACCGGTTCTGTGGGTGTGGCTTGGTAGGGGGGGTAATGTGATTGGGTGGGCGTGGCCAACTTTTTTTTTTAACTTTTCAAAGCATTTTTTCTACAACCTCTTTGGCCGAAGAGGTTGCAGAAAAAAATGCTTTGAAAAGCCTCTGCCGATCAGCTGGGATTGTCAGAGGCTTTTCAGAGCATTTTTTTTTAACCACCTCTTCGGCCGAAGAGGTTGAAGAAAAAATGCATTGAAAAGCCTCTGACGATCCCAGCTGAGCTGCAGGATCATCAGAGGCTTTTTTTTTACTTTTAAAAGCATTTTTTCAGCCGAAGAGATTGTAGAAAAAATGCTTTTAAAAGTTAAAAAAAAGCCTCTGATGATCGCGCGGTTCAGCTGGGCATGGGGGGTGTGTGGGTGGGACGCAGGAATTTTTGCAACCGGTTCTCCAAATCACCCACCGCCATCGCTACCGGATCAGGGAATCTGGTCCGAACCGGGAGCATTTCACCCCTGCTTCCAACCCTTTTATTCTGTTATAAGTTCTATTATAGGTACACATGTTCAGCATGCTAAATTCCTATTGGAACACACTGATAATGTGATTTTATCATACTTACCCATTGGATTGTATACCCTGTGAAGAAGACTTGGATTCTTTTGTCATAATAATTATCTGATCATTAATAAGTCAAATTCAAAATTTATGGTCTTTGGAAAATAACATCATAGCAGTATATGCCTATTTGATGGTAATCCAGTAGAGCAAGTAACACCTTTCTTTACTTGGGTTAGTTTTCTCTGAGACTGAATCTTGGATCCCTCATCATCAAAGGAGGTCATTTAGACCACGGACAAGAATGAATCTAGTGCTAAAAATTAAACAATCATAGGTCTCCAGCTTTCTCAGCCCCAGTTATTTAAGTATACAAGGCCCAGTTTCCCCCCATGTTCTTACATCAATCTGATGTTTGGGGCTTCAGAGAGAAATCACTAGCAAAACCAAACCAATCTCAGCCTCTGAGGAGGATCTTGGGATGGGTAAAAGGACTCCAGCTGCTGCCCTCAGAGTTGATTCGGGAATTTACACAATTTCTGCTTTGTTTAAAATCAGAAAATATGGTATTGGCATAATATTTAAGGCTAAAAGGAATCCTCCACAAAGAATCTGGAATATAGTAGCAAAAAGAAATGCAACAATCCTCAAAAATTATAATAGGCCCTTTGTTGGAATAGATTACTTCAGTTGGCATTTCTACGTGTTAATCTAATTGCAATAAATTGTAAGGGTAATACAGTTATATGTTTTACATTTTTATAGTTTTTTAATTTGTTTGCTATTTTCCATTATTATGATACAATCTTGCTAATATTCTGTCTTTAATATTTTAAACAATGTCTAATTAGCAAACTATTCTAATACATTCATGAGAACCAGGTTGGATTTATTAAAAGCTAATGTTTTGCATTTGATCTGACCTCAAATATAACACAGCATTCTTCATTGCTTTTTCAGATCAGTTATGAACCTTCTTCAGAGGCTTTGAGTGATAAAAGGAAATTCCCCGTTTTCCACCAGATGCTCCCCAAACAAGGATTCCAGTACCCAGTAATTGTCCAACTGCTCCTCCATTTCAGATGGACCCTGATTGGCCTCTTTGCTTCAGACACAGAAAAGGGAGAGAATTTCATGAGGACTTTCCCTCCTATGCTTGTCAGGAATGGAATTTGTGTGGTTATATCACAACAATGTTCAAAAACTGAACATGCAGCTCCCCTCATGGATGCCCTCTATAAGTGGAGACAAGTCAATGTCTTTGTTCACTTCATAGAACTTGATTTCATTTGGGACAGAATTAGTTATTTCCATTTAACATTTGAAGATCTGCCAGGACCCATCGAGGGGAAAGTCTGGATCCTCACAAATTTTGTAGGGTATGTAATAAACAAGCACAGACCTCTCAAATACATCCATAGTATTTTGAACTTTGGTTATCTGACAAAAAAAGGGCCAGAAGATGATGCCTTTGAACCCCATTTCTTTGTGGAAGAAAAGTTTCAAGATCATTATTTTCACTGTTTTCTTTTTAAGCATGTTTTTTCTTTCAAAGGCCGCAAAAGATGCACCCAGAAAGCCCCACTGGAGACTGAAGAGAAAAGGGACAGAATCCGGATCACAAATTACTCTCAATATTACAGTATCATGAAGACTCTGGCCCAAGCCTTGAATGCCGCTTATTCCTCCAGATCAAGGAGAAAGAAGGAGGGCAAAAGGAGATTGGGGTCTTCAAGACTGCAGCCGTGGCAGGTATGGGATCCCAATATGGATCCATTAATCTGAGATCCTTTGGAGAAGGAATTCAGAGGAGAAGGAGGGGAACCATCTCAACAGATGTGGCCAATTTAATTACTCAGGGAATAATGGTTCCAAAAATACCATGGTATTTTCATATTTTGCACTGCTAATTTGAAAATGCTGTACTCTTTTTAAAATTAATTTTCTGATTAGCATCGTAGAATTTTCCTTTATAAATTTGAAGGAGACCCTGAGACCATCCAGCCCAACCCTCCTCTCAGCAGAGATCCCACTTAAAGCTTCTCTGACTGATGGCTGCTCAGTCTTTGCATTCAGATAATCCATGAAGAAGAGCCTGAACTCCTCTGCTTTACTTGTTCAGTTCCAAAACAGCTCATGCTTTTATGATATTTTTCTCTCTCATTCAGCTAAACTCTCCTCTCTTGTAACTAAATTCATTTCTCCATGTCTGACACTCTGGAATAATAGTGAACAGATCTTACACGCATGTGTAACGTGTGTCAGTGATTGGAAGAGGGTTATATCCTCCCTTCTCCAACTGAGAGATTGTGTCAGTTGGAAAAGGGGCTCCCAGACTCCTCCTGATTTTCAGCTCTTCTTGTTGTTGTCTTTCCTCAAGGCTAAGAGCAGCTCCTTTGAACTCTTTCTTGACTTCCTTGTCCTTCCCTGAAGTTCACATACATTTTGTGCAAATTCTCCTCCAAGCATGGTGCCTGTAATGGGACCTGGTCTTTGAGTTTGGGTCTCCCCAAACCAGAACATTCACTTCCTGAGTTTCTTATGGCTGCATTTGCCTTCTTTCCATGAACATCACCCTCCTGACTCATATTCTGTTTCCAGTTAACTATGATTTTGAGATCATTTTCACAAACATGCATATCAAGTTTGGTATCCCTCATCTTTCTTCCAGTCCATCATTAATGTTCTTATCTGAGACTCTATTGTTAGTCAATTCCTAGTTGCTAAAATCAGATATTTTTCTACTGCGTTTTAATTATGCACCCTTTTCTGTGTGGAAATAATAAATATTTTTTCTGGAAACTTGATATTCCTCTTATTAAATTTTATTTTATTCAAAAAGGTGAAATACAACCTTTAAAAAAAGAAAACTATAACAAAGACAAAACAAAACTAGATGATTTTTTTAAAAAAACTGCATTTAAAAACAGACAAATGCACATACATATACAGTATATTGTCCCATCCCCCCCAGTTGAATACTGACATGTATTACAGCAATAATAATTTCTCCCTCTTGCAAAATAGACCCACAATTATAAACTTCTACACATCTATTTGCAACTACTTGACTTGTCATCTATCTGCTATATATAAAAAAACATAGTTAACAGGCAATCCAACAATAAAGTTAAATTTCAAAACTTCAAAATGGTCTGTTATCTGCTATTGTTTTTAACTTGCAGAAAATTTACAGGGACTTCTTATTTACCACAGACCACCACAATCATTACCTCTGATCCATCCAGAATCTGTCCAGGGTTAAACATCTTTGTTTGGTTCTTAATAATAATATATTTCCCTAAAATTTTAATTAGGATCTTTCCCAGCAACTGCTTTCCATTCCCCAAAGTCATAAAACCTCCTGTAAATTGAAACACAACGACTCTTAAGACTTCTTTTCCAGTTAAATATGACACGTCCATTTCCCAATCTCCCTCAATCTTCTTGAAAGAATCCATTTCATCAGTCATCTGTTCTGCCCACGTTGAGTCTTCAGGGTCCATGGCCTCTCCAGCCATCTCCAAGTAGCCTGCCTTCAAACCAGACTCCTTCTTCAGGGATGCCAGCAGCAAATTAAGTTCCAGTCCATCCATCCATCCAATCCATCCGATTCAACTGTTGTTGCTTGCTTCTGATTATTGTCTTTAAGTTGTTTTAAAACCATTGTTATTTTATCAAACTTTTTAAATGAAGTTTCAAATAAAGTTTGTAAGTTGAAAAACTTTATATTCTTTAAATCACATCAAATTAGCTTAGTCTAAGATCTACATTTTAGATCAAATCTTGCGTGACAGAGATTTATCAACTCGACTGTATTAATAACAACGGAGAAAAATTGATGACCAATGGCAAATTGTTATCCATAACCTTCAGGTGTTGTAGGAAAGATTAAAAAAAATTGAGTATCATTTTGAAGACAGTTTTTATCCACTTAGTTATCATACCATCCATCCCTCAGGTTTCTAATCACATCACAAAATTATTTCTGAATACTTTACTGAAATCCAGTTTTCAACTCTGAAGCTGCCCTGACTGAGGCCATCTTGAGGGCTTCAGAATTGCCACAATGGTGATGAGGGATAGGGAGGGGGGAATAGATATAGTTGGGGCTTTGTAGGCCCCCCCCCCCAAAAAATAGTTTCCTGAGAACCAAGGACATTCCCACAGGTCGCTGAAGAGAGGAGGGGTGAAGTTTCCAAACAACCAGACTGGACCATGTGACTGATTGTTTGGGAAAGGGGAGGGGGACTTTTACTTTTAAAAGTGAAAACCACAGGAACCTTTAGAGCTGGTTTTCACCAGTCTGTGCCAATATGATATATCCAATAAATAAATCTGTTCTTTGAGGAACCTACCTGCCTCGGAGTTTTGCTTCTTATGGGTGTATTACTTGGAACCTTGACACCAGTTATATCACCAGTGTTCCCATAATCTATTTAGGAAATGTAATGATAGGTGAGAATGACTTTTGGGATGAGGAGAAGAGAGGCTGCCTAGGAAGGATCAGATAAGAGGGGAGAATCCTGCAGCTGCATTATGGGAGAGAAAGAAACTCAGAAAGGATCCAGGCTAACTTTTCAGTCTGAGAAAAGAGTTGGTAGGAGATTTGTTCTTTCAGATTTGCAAATTTTTGTTAATGTTGCATTACAATCAAGTAGAATTAGCATATCTGGAGGTGTTTTCCATCAGGATGACCAGGGAGAAGATTAGCCTGACAACTTTCTTCTTACTAAACCCATGCTTTCTGCGAATCACCTGTTGT
>WNWU01000106.1:2157045-2167701 GCA_012654045.1 Ptyas mucosa
ATATATATATATATATATATATATATATATATATATATATATATATGATTAATCACTATGCTTTAATTATATTCAATTTGTAACAATGAAATACATCCTGAATATCAGATATTTACATTATGATTCATAACAGTAGCAAAATTACAGTTATGAAGTAGCAACAAAAATAATTTTATGGTTGGGGTTCACCACAACATGAGGAACTGTATTAAAGGGTCACGGCATTAGGAAGGTTGAGAACCACTGCTTTAGATGTTTCAATAAGGAATAAAATTGTGACGAAGAAAGAAACCTCCGACCAGTAAGATCTTGAAAGATTTCCATAAAACATTGCAAAGCCACTCTACTTAGGTCCTGTCTGTTGAAGAACTTACATTAGATGACACCAACTGGCATGGAAGGCCAACCACTCTGGAGACTATAGGCTTTGTCCACTTGAAATGAGACCTCAGACTTTGGAAAACAGAGAAAAGACACCAAAATTTCTCCCACCTTATTGAGCAACTTCAGCCGTGAAAGAGCATCTTGGTCGATAGAAAGTCTCTGTCTTATAAAATACGCCAGAGTCTCTCTCTCATCCTCCTTGGGGAGAACCAAGAAACTGTCAATGACCAGATCTGCTGTTATTTCTCCATTTTGGTCCAAGTACAGCTTATAGTAAGAAATATTCAGAATGTGGATTTCGGACCTTGGAATTCAGACCATGGAATGCGGATTGCGAAATGTGGAATTCGGAATTTAGAAAGTGGAATTCAGAATTTGGAATGTGGAATTCAGAATGTGGAATGTAGAATTTGGAATTTAATATTTGGAATGTGGAATTCAGAATTCAGAATGTGAACCTTGAAATTCGGAATGTGGAATGTGGAATTTGGACCTTGGAAATCAGAATGCGGAATTCAGAATTTGGAATTCAGAATTCAGAATGTGGATTTCGGAATGTGGATTTCGGAATGTGGAATTTGGACCTTGATATTTGAAATGCAGAATGCAGAATTTGAAATGCAAAATTCAGAATTTGGAATGTGGAATTCCTAATTCGGAACTCGGAACTTGGAATTCAAAAGTCAGTATTTAGAATGCAGAATATGGAATTCAGAATTTGGGGGTTTTTTTATAATATTTTATTGAGTTTATGAAAGTACATAAAATATCATTTCTATTAACATTGGGTATGCAGTGTTTATACATATATACAAGATATATACCTGATGTCTCTTAAGCTACTTATTTCTTATTATTAGACGCACCTTTTCCTCCTTCTTTTATTTTATCATTCATCCATTCATACCACCTTCCCCAAACAGTATAGTAATCTGAGTTTTCATCCTCGTTTATTTCATGGGTTAATTTACTCATCTCTGCACACTCCAATATTTTCCTAATTATATGTTCTTCTGGTGGCAGAGCTTTCTCTTTCCAGTATTGTGCGTATGCCAGTCTAGCAGCTGTAGTAATGTGTATTATTAGGTGGTACTTTTTCTTTCCATAGGTCCTCTTTACTATTCCCAGGAGAAATATTTCAGGTGTCAATTCAATTTCTTCTCTGGTTATTTCTTGTAACCATCTCCGAATCTTACTCCAATACCTTTGCGCTTTGGGGCATGTCCACCACATGTGGAAGAAAGTGCCCTGGCCGTGACCACATTTCCAACAGTTTGGGTGTATGTTTGGATACATTTTTGCTAGTCTGGGGGGGCTAGATGCCACCTGTGAAGCATTTTATACTGGTGTTCCTTGTAGGCCACTGCCCTGGTCAATTTATAATTCTTATTCCATGCCTCTTCCCACTCATTTAAATTTATGCTGTGACCAATATTCTTCTCCCATGCACTCATTTGATTTTTGATTGTACCCTCTGCGCTGTCCTCATCCAGTAGATAGTTATATAGTTTGGCTAATATCTTTTTTCCTGTTCCCATCAGGACCTTATCGAGCCCGTTGGATCCTAATTCTAAGCCACATTCCTCCTTATCTTTCTGATATCTAGATTTTATTTGTAGGTAAGTCCACCAATCTAGGTTAATACCTTGATTTCTCAAGGCTTCGTTAGATTTAAGGTTTCCTCCTCCATCTAAGATGTCTTTGTATCTACACATTTTCTCCATTCCCCACCTGTTGGGATAAATTAGGGCCTCCATCATGGAGAGCCATTTTTGGACTTTTGTATAGTATCGCTGCTTGATTCCAGTCCATGCTTGTATTAATGTATCTCTAATTGTATGCCTATGGAAGTAAGTTTTCTTTTTCTTCTCTGTATCCCATAGGTATGCGTGCCACCCTCTCTGTAAATCGTGATCTTCCAAGGTTAGGATCCTTTTATTTTCCAGAGTAGCCCACTCCCTTATCCATACTAACTTGGCTGCCCTGTAGTATATTTCCCAATCGGGGAGTCCAAATCCTCCTATATTCCTTTTTCCCTGTAGAATTTTAATGGAGATCCTTGGCTCCCCCCCCCCCCCAAATATAAAATTCCTGATGTTTTTATTTAGTTCTGAAAAAAATATATCTAAATTTACAGGTATGGTTTGATATAAGTATAATAATTTAGGGAGGATGCTCATCTTAATCAAAGCTATCTTGCCTAGGAGTGACAATTGTATTTTCTTCCATCTGTCCAAATCTTGTTTTATTTTTTTAATTAAGGGGATGTAGTTATCTTCCTTTAGGGATGAACACCTTGAAGTTATCCAGATTCCTAAGTACTTAACAACTTAGTTGTTTTAACAACCTGTAGTCCCAACTTTTCTTCTATCTCCTTCTTCTGCACCTCAGTTACATTCTTGGTTAATATTTTGGTTTTGGTTTTATTCAATTTAAATGGAATTCAGAATTTGTTATTAGGACCTCGGAAATTGGAAATCGGAATGCAGAATGTGTATTATAGAATGTGGAATGTGGAAGGCATAATTTGGAATTTGATATTTGGAATTTGGAATGTAGAATTCAGAATGTGGAATTCGTAATTCATAATTCATAATTCAGAACATGGAATGTGGAATGCAGAATTTGGAATGCGGGTGCCTCTTCCTAGAAACCCAAAAATCCCCCCCTCTTATTCACTCCCTTCGTCAACCTGGATGAATATACAGCACTGAATATTTGTGACCTGATCAATGATGCAGCTGCCTTTAGACAGGATCCCTTCAACCTTCTCCTGGGGAGAGTCTCAAGATCCCCTTTCTCTGGACATCTTTTCCAGCCTTTCACAGACAAGACAAGCTTGGGAGAGGAGCAGAGAAAATGCTTTATGTAGAAATTGTAGAGTTGAAAATTAAAGGGTTATTTTTATATTTTATTTCTCTGGTTGATGAAAGAAAGAAAAATACAGTGGAAATTTCTTTACACATTTTATTTTTTTATTTACTTTTTATTAATATTTTGGTATGAAGTACATACCAAAATAAATACAATCCCAAACTGTAACCCCAGACAGCTGTTCTGCTGAACACTTTCTGCAAAGGAGGTTTTATCAGGAAATCAAGAAAGAATTACTGTATTTTTCGGAGTATAAGATGCACTGGAATATAAGATGCACCTTGGTTTTTGGGGCGGAAAATAAAAAAAAGGTGATTGGCAGTTGGATCGGCCTCCCGGAATACCCCCAATCAGCAGTTCCCAGAAGTGAATTTTAGCAACAGATTCCTTGGTTGTGAGCTCTGTACTTTGCTTTTTTTTTTTTGCTTTTTTTTCTGCCTCTGAAACTTCTGAAACTCCGTTTCAGAAAAAACTGTTTTTTCTGCTTCTGAAAGCCTCCGAAACAGAGTTTCAGAAAAAAAGCCTCTGAAGCTCTGTTTGGGGGCTTCTTTCCTGAAGCATCGTTTCTGATGCTTTTTTCAGCCTCTGAACCTTCTGTTTGAGAAGCTGGGCGAGGCTACATTTGGAGTATAAGACTCACCCAAATTTTCACCCTCTTTTTTGGGGGAAAAAGGTGTGTCTTATACTCCGAAAAATTCGGTATATAAGAGGGATGCAGATTTTCCTCCTCAGCTGAGAGCCAGTCAAACATGGCATTTCACATCATTCCAGCATTCTCACAGAGATGTTCAGGCAAAGAAGCTTGTGCTTGGTTCCCACAGCTTCCTCCTGATCTCTTTTCCTTCTCACTCTCTCTCTCACACACACTTTTAGCCACTGTCAGTAGGAACAAGGGCCTGAATTATTTTTCTATAAGATGTCATGTTCAGTAGCTGAACAGTAAATACCTCCGAATGACTTTCACAGAGTTCTCTTTAGCAAGATTTATTGAACTGAAAGGAAAGGGACTTGCAAGAATTCCAGTCATTCAATCATTTCCCATTTTGAAACATATAGATATGATTTTCTTTGCCTCCTGAATACTATCTAAATGTAAAGAATATCTCCTTTCAAATAAAAAAAGCTTTAACAATACTTTCAATATCATAATGGTGTTATATCTCATATTTTTACCATTGTTCTGGCTGTAAGCTGCTCCTTTGTGTTTAAGTCTGGCCTCAGAAGGATAATATAGCACTTGGGGATGAAGATGATGTCCAGATGTTCTTCATGTGACAGGAAGGTTATAATTTTGGGGATACACTGGCCTATGGCCTCATTTGGATATTTATCATCTGGACACTTGGTGCATTTTTCTGTATCTGAGGGGAAAAAGGCATATTCCTTCTATATTTTCACGTTTTATCTTTAAAGAAGTACCTGCTTTGATCAACAGCTAACATCAAAATCATTCTGCAATATGTATTTCTTAACAGTTTCATTAGTCTTTGATGTGGTTCAGACAGAATTTCTGTAGTGGCATCTAAGAAGACCACACTATTCTCTCCATTGGAGTACAATCAAAATCTCAATACAGAGGGTTTTGTTACATGAAATTAAATATGTCTAAATGTATTGATAACATTTCAGGAGAGCAAGACTGTAATGTAAAAGTTATCAAATTAGAATGAAAGTTATGCAAAAGTTAGGTATAATTTGTGTGTGTATAAATATTAAGAGATGGGCGGAGGGGGGGCACCAAGCTAAAAGTAAGCAGACTGTAAATTCTAATCCCGCTTTAAATATGAAGTCTGGATGAGTAACTATGGGTCAGTCACTCTCTCTCTTGGCTCACCACATCTCGTGTTGTGGGGATAATAGGAGGAATAAGTATTGTATGTGTTTGCTGCAGTAGTGGTTTGCAAATCCCCTTGCTACTAGTTCGCTTGTGCGTGCGCACTTGTGCATGATGCTTCTGCACATGCGTAGAAGATCCAGGCAGGTGGGCAGAGCCTTCTGCCGCCACCGCTACCAGTTTGCCCAATTTGGGCCGAACTGGTAGCAACCCACCAGCTGGTTTGCTATCTTGAGTTATTTATAAAAATAATAAAAATGTGGGTTATAAACAAATAAATAAGTGTATTTTCAGTGGGATTGCCATATTAATCCCAGTTAGATAGTTTACATTGACAAAATAATAAAAATGTATTTGTTTATTGGTTTATAGGAATTATAGGTTGCCTGATTAATTCCTTAAATAATAAATGAGGGGAATGTCAGACTTTATTTTTGGCAAAGTCTATATTCTAAGCATGAGGAGATAAAGCCATTTGGTTCCTCACTGTCTAGATTTACTAATAGATTCAAGTACTGAACTTGTTCCATATGGATAAAAGCCAACATTGTACAGCTTGTTATTTTTATTAATTCTCCATTTCCCCCTCTTTTTGTTAGGTCTGCTTCCCAGCCATGCATGTAGGGATTTTTCTTCCACTTTGAATCACAACAGGTTTTGTTTTTGGTTGGGGTTGTAAGTTGGTTATATTTCACTATTTAACAAAAGAGAAAAAAGGAAAAAGAAGAAGAAAACAAGATATAGTAGGCCCACTGCTAGTGATACAATGGAATTTGAACTGGGTTAAAACAAATATTAGTGTTTTACCTTTTAACCCATAACATGGATAATTAAAACATTGGAGAAAAGTAAACACATTTTAACCCCAATAATTCCACATTGAGTTTACCATTCCCCTCACACAGCGATACCATGGCCAGAGTTTTCTTTTCTTTTGTTTCTTTTTGCTCTGTTGAGCCCAAAAGCTCTCCCTCCATGATCCATCAAGAGGATCTACTTATGGTAGATAAGTCTAGATAAGCCCTGAACTTGAGTCACATTGACACCAGTTTGACTGGGAAAGAATGAAAATCATCAGCCATGCCAACACTCACCATGCACGTGAGTGCATGCATAATTAATTATAATTAATTAATTATAATCAAGGGGCATGCATATTAAGACCTACCTAGTGGCAATAAAAGCGGCGAAATCTAGCTATTTTGCCACTCTTATCGCGTCATCAGATAATCGCCCAGCTGCCCTGTTTAGGGTGACCCGCTCCCTCCTCCATCTGGGAGCGTGGGATGACCCCTTGCAGGGCCGAGCTGAGGATTTTGTACAGTATCTGCATGATAAAATAACTCAGATTCGGGAAGACTTGGCCGCTGACTGGGTTAGTTCAGACGAGATGACTGAGGCAGGTGTTGTGAGTGTTATCTGGGAGGAGTTCGATCCTGTGGCTCCTGAGGATGTGGACAGGATCTTGGGATGGCTGAACACGACCACATGTTTATTGGACCCGTGTCCCTCCTGGTTGGTGCTGGCTTCCCGGGAGGTTACATGAGGCTGGCTCCAGGGTATTATTAACACTTCTTTGAGTGAGGGTGCCCTGCTGGCCACCTTGAAAGAGGCAGTGGTGAGGCTCCTCCTCAAGAAGCCCTCTCTGGATCTGGCTGTTTTGGCTAACTATCGTCCAGTCTCCAACCTTCGTTTTATTGTGAAGGTTGTCGAGAGTGTGGTGGCACGGCAGCTTCCCCAATACCTGGATGAAGCTGTCTATTTAGACCTGCTCCAGTCCGGTTTCAGGCCTGGGTACAGCATGGAAATGGCATTGGTCGCGTTGGTGGATGATCTCTGGAGGGCTCGGGTTACTCCTCTATCCTGGTCCTATTAGATCTCTCAGTGGCTTTTGATACCATCGACCATGGTATCATGTTGCGCCGGTTGGAGGGATTGCAGGTGGGAGGCACCGTTTTGCGGTGGTTCTCCTATCTCTCCGACCAGTCACAATCTGTGTTGACAGAGGGGCAGCAGTCGACCCCGAGGTGCCTTGTTTGTGGGGTGCCACAAGGGTCAGTTCTCTCACCCCTCCTGTTCAACATTTATGTGAAGCCGCTGGGTGAGATCATCCATGGTTTTGGGGTGGAATTCCATCAGTACGCTGATGACACTCAGCTGTACATCTCCACCCGAGACCATCCCAACGATGCCTTGGAAGTGATGTCCCAGTGCCAGGAGGCAGTGTGGGTTTGGATGGGGAGAAACTGGCTTTGACTCACCCTTCCAAGACCGAGTGGCTGTGGCTGCCAGCATCCCGGCATAGCCAGCTGATGCCATCGCTGGTTATTGGGGGGCAAATCACTGGCCCCCATGGAAAGGACTCACAACTTGGGCGTCCTCCTGGATGCACGGCTGTCTTTAGAAGAGCATATGATGGCCGTGACCAGGGGGGCTTTCTATCAGGTTTGCCTGATATGCCAGTTGCGCCCCTTTCTAGATCGGGACTCCTTACGCACAGTCACTCAAGCACTCATCACTTCTTGTCTGGACTATTGTAACGCTCTCTACATGGGGCTCCCCTTGGGGTGCACCCGGAGGCTCCAACTGGTGCAGAATGCGGCCGCGTGGGGGATTATGGGAACGATGGGGCGTTCCCACGTGACACCTCTCCTGCGCGAGCTGCATTGGCTTCCAGTGGACTTCCGGGTGTGCTTCAAGGTGTTGGTGACCACCTTTAAAGCGCTCCATGGCTTAGGGCCGGGGTACTTATGGGACCGTCTTCTGCCACTGGTAGCCTCCCACCGGCTAGTTCGCTCCCACAGAGAGGGCCTCCTCAGGGTGCCATCAGCCAGACAATGTCGGCTGGCCACCCCCAGGGGAGGAACCTTTTCTGTGGTGGCACCTACTCTCTGGAATGATCTACCCCCAGAGATACGAGTGATCCCAGACCTCCAGACTTTCCGTCGGGCCCTAAAGACTTATTTTTTTCAGTTAGCTGGGCTGGCCTGACTCCATGTCGGTTTTAAAGTTCATACTGATTTTAAATTGAATTGTTTTAAATTATGGGCCAAATTTCATTTAATTCCTTTTAAACCATTTTAATTTTTGTGTACAATGTTTTTATTTGGCTGTTCACCACCCTGAGTCCAAAAGGAGAATGGCGGTATAAAAATCGAATAAATAATAATAATAATAATAATCGCACCAACTTGCCTACCATCCCTGTCCTACTGTCCCCGTTTACTTGTATCCTTATCCTGTATTCATAATTATGTTTATACTTATATCTGTTATCTTACATGTTTGACAAATAATAATAAATAAACAAATAGAATTTGTTGAAGACTGGTATTCTGCAAATGGGTTAATCAATCCACAAGCATATTGATTTGGAACACGCTTATGAACCTGAAGAAATCAGACCTTTGAAGGATCAAGCAAATACAGAACTAATTATCTTTCCCATCAGTTGATTTCCGCATCAAGCTAATGGCAATAATGTGACCCACTGACTGTACCACCACACAAGACCTGCATAAACTAAAGAGAAATGGAATAAGACACTTCAAAGTCCCACTGATGTGGTTACCTAGCTGATAATGAAACATTCAGGAGCTGAACGGAAAGTTCGGAGAACAAACCAACTGCCAATATCTACTTATGTTTTTTGATGATCTTAATAGAAATTGATTGCTTGATATAACTTTTTATGCATCAATTTTGTGGGGTGACATAACAAGTTTGCTTCAGATGAGGTAAAGCAAAGAACCTAAGACAATTCCCAAACTTTTAAAGAACTGAGATGTTCCTAGAAAAATAAACATGGATGGAGACATGCAAACTAACAAGGAGAAGAATTATTTTCCCAGACAATGGAAAAACATTTCCAATTTTAATTTCCTTCCCATCTCTTACCCACCTTTCCTTCAAGTTCTTTTGGTTATTCTTCTCTTTAGATAAGAAATTCTTCAGAGTGAAAATAAACTAGGTTGTTTAACTCACACTAGGTTGTTTAACTCACACTTTCATCAAAATGATCTGGATAAATCTATTTCCACAAGACCTTCCATTTTCCTCAGTGTGACCCACCTTCCTGAGTGGAGATGGTCCCCTCTGGACAAGGAACACAGTCATAGCAGCAAACTGGCTCTCCTTCTCGAACCCTCTTAACAAATCCAGGAGGACAACTTTTCACACATTTGGACTGAGGTAGAGACTAAGCAGAAAAAGAAGGAATGCCAAAGAAAATGTGTTAGGACTCTCCATCCATGGAAAATGGAGGTAGAAATGGACATTAGACACGTAGTCTTTATGTTTCGTTTAGGTAAATATGATATCTTTGATTAATTCCAAAGGATTGTAAGAAATACAATGACTGACATATTCTTCATTTAGTCCTGAGTTTTGGGTCTGGCACATCATGTTACAAAAAGGACTTTCTACTTGTAAAATCTGGAGGGATGGAATTGAAAAAAGATCTAAGCATTAAGTGACAACCAATCTCGTCATAGCCTTATTAACACTGCATACCTTCATTCTTCATATATCTATGATTTTAAAGTATGATGATCTTTTTATATTAAATTTTAGAATGAATTAAATTTGGAATAAATTTCAGATTTATTAAATTTTTACTGTATGTATGAAAATGGAGAGAAACTGTGATGAATAAATCTTTGACTATTTAGATCCACAAAGTTTTCTTCTGGAGTACATAAAGCATTGAAAAACTGCTCCCCTCAGAGATATTAGTCCCCAAAAGTCCCTGACTTAAGCTACAAAGGAAACATTCCTTTCAGATTAGGGCTGTCAATTTTAAACCAGTTGTTCTTTGATTATTTCCATTATTTATGTGAGGAATTTCTGTAGCTTCCATACAGATAAAACAAGAATAAAACAGACTTTTTATTTTCTAGGATTGTAGTGAGATGAGATAGAGGTGAAGTCATGAGAACATGTCCCTCGAAAGGTGTAAGTAAGGCATCTTTGGGAAACATGAGAATGTAACCTGTGCCAGAAAGGGAAATTTCTAAAGCACATCTAGTAATCCAAGACAAAGTCCTTTATGTTGAAGAACTAGAATAAGGAAACATCAACCAGTATGGAAAGACCCACCTTTATTATTAATTAAATTTTGAGACTCTTTTGTTTCCCAGAAAGACTGAAGGTAGCTAACCCTCAAAATGAGCAATGGCATTCAAGGGGTTTTCAAATGAAGAATAGAATAGAATAGAATAGAATAGAATAGAATAGAATAGAATAGAATTCTTTATCGGCCAAGTTTGATTGGACACACAAAGAATTTGTCTTTGGTGCAAATGCTCTCTTACAAAAAGCTCTCTTACAAACTAAAGGCCAAATCTAAATAGTATTTCTTCCAAATTCTCCTTCATATCAGAAGGGCTTTTCTTTTATTCAATGAAATGTTTTAGCGCTTCAGTTGTCTGAGTTGGGACATTATACAATATGAGACATTATACAAATAATACACTATTGTGAACTGCCCAGATTACTCTGGATAAGGAGACCAGCAGCAATTTAATTTAATTTAATTTAATTTAATTTAATTTAATTTAATTTAA
>WNWU01000106.1:2167711-2179909 GCA_012654045.1 Ptyas mucosa
TAATTTAATTTAATTTAATTTAATTTAATTTAATTTAATTTAATTTATTTAATTTAATTTAATTTAATTTAATTTAATTTAATTTAATTTTTATCATATTTCTATGCCGCCCAACTCCCAAGGGAATTTAGAGAAGCTAAATTCTAATTCCAGGGCTTATTTTGCACTGGGACCTTCCAGCCACTTCATTGGATTCAGTCCAAGCCTGAACTCAGGCCCTGCTCAGCAGAATTGCGTTCTTCTTTGATATTTGAGGAAAAGGAAGAAGTGAACTTGAGGCTATCAGCACCACAATCCCTGGCTCTTGATGGCCTCTCTCATCACTTTTATGGAGATAATAAATACAGAGGGGACACAAGAGGACCATCATCTATGTCTTAAAGAAGTGTCATCCCAGATGATCATAGGTTCTCTGAATCAGATACAAGTAAAACATTGTTCCATACGTAGCAGGAGAAGTCCTGGAGCTTCTGCTGAGAGAGGAAGAGGCAAGAAAAGAAGAAAAAGGGGAGCTCTGTCTGGTTTTTTGGCAGGAAGATTTTTGAGGAGAGAGTTGGCTGGAATCCTGAAAAGGGAGGGGGGGCATTTATTTCAAATAAGGTTAAAAACCGAGGAATTAAAATTTTAGAATAGCCCTGGAGGGAGGAAGAGGCGGGGAAAGGAGAGAAGCAGATAAAAGGAGAGGCCTTGATGGGTAAACAGGAGAAAATAACTGAGGAGAAAAGAGAGAGAAAATAACTCAGGAGAAAAGAGAGAGAGGAAGGATGCCTGGCAAGAGCCTTGGATAGTACAGTGGTCTAAAGCCCTGTTATTAACATCAGCTGCCTGCAATTATTGCAGGTTCGAATCTCACCAAGGCTCAAGGTTGACTCAGCCTTCCATCCTTTCTAAGGTAGGTAAATTGAGGACCCAGTTTGTGGGGGCAGTAAGCTGACTTTGTATAAATATACAAAAGTATGAAGGGTATTGCTTAGCGCATTGTAAGCCACTCTGAGTCTCCGGAGAAGGACGGCATATAAATCAATTAAAAAAAAAAAAGTAGGAGGCAGTAGAGGCAAGCTGATCCAGGCAGTGAAGGAGCCAGCAACCAGGCATGATGGGGGCGAGCTGACCTAGGAAGTGAGTGAGCAAAGGGGGCAGCAGACTTGTCCCTGGTGGAGGTGGCCTGGGCTGGGCGAGTGGAGGCACCTGGGTGAGAGTTCAGAGCAGACTGACCTCCAGAATGACAGACATTGAGATACCTGCCAGTGACTACATAGCAGGAAAGAGTATGGATACCTGTAAAAAGGGGGTAGAGGAATCCAGACTCTAAAGGCCTTTTTGGGGGGTGGAGCTACACATATTATATCATCAGAAGGAGCTTTCTTCATTAGCCTCCCAAGCAATCTGAGAAAATTATCATTCCCCACAAGCAGTTCTCATTGAAGGTCATCCACCATGGTGACTAGGCTTAGCAGGCTTGAAATGGGCCCTAAGGCTTTGGAAACAGAGAAAAGACACCAGTATTTTACTTACCTTGTTGTCCCAAAGGTGCTTTTTCAACAGGCAACAGAAGGAAGGAAAAACAAAGGAAGTCCAGTTGCCTCTTGAAAAAGCACTTTTGGGACAACCATGACCTGGATGACTGACAATCTCCATAGACACTCACCTTCTTGAGCAACTTTAACTGTGAAAGAGCATCTTGGTTGATTATAAGTGTCTGCCTTTCAAAACTCCCCAGTTGCTGGGTGATAAAATCCATTTTGGGGAGAACCACCCAGTTCCTGATGATCGGATCTGCCGTTACATCTCCATTTTGGTCCAAGTAAAAATTAAAGGTGAAAAAATTGCAAAACTCATTATTTGCCAGAAAGGGATGAAACTAAAATGGAAAAAATCCAGAAATTTTAAAAGCAGAGACCTTGGTTTCTTATCCCATGTGGTCTTTCTACATATGAATCTTTCTTCTACAATTGTCTGACTTGCATGTATTCCTAGTTTGGAGAACAAGAGTTACCACTATCTTCAAAAACCAACATTCATCAAAATTTGTTGATCATATATTGATAAAACATGATTGACAAAATGTGTCATTTATATAAAACATTCTAGCCACAACAAAATCGAACAAACAAACCAATAAATAGAGTGTTCATAAACTCCTTGAAAACAACTGGGTGATTATTAGTAAGCATGGATTTGTTTAGAAGTAAGTTTCCAGGCTAATCTTCTTCCAGGAAACATGACCAGAGGAGCTAATTCTAATTTATTATATGGCTACATTATGAGAATCTTGAAATAATACCCCCCCCCCCCGTTTCTACAGCATGAAAAGTTGGGCAGAATCCTTTCTGAATTTCTTTCTCTGTCCATTATGCAGCTGAGGGCTCTCCCACCTCCTGTCTGATCATTTCTAGTTAGCATCTCTTCTTCCACCCCCAAGGTCATTCCTGTGTATCATTATACTTGGTTAATAGATTGTGTGAATGCTTGTGATATAACTTGATTTCATGAAACTATTAAACAACATCTTCAAAAAGTCATGATTTTGAACCTAGTTAAATGACGGTTAGATAGTAAAAAGGCAGTCTTAACAAATTATACTGAAATAATGTTTAATGTTCCTCACAGAACAGGGGAGATATGAGTAACAATCATCCTTGCTTATGTAAACTTCAATCTTCATTAATTAATTCATTAATACAGACAGATAGAATTGATATTTTGTCAATTCTATCTCCCTGACAAAATATTTTGTGATAAATGATTTATTCCAACTGTTAGAAAAAACTACTTAGATCACTTTTTAAAAATTCCCAGCTTCCAGAAATAATATTTATGATTTCTCATAAATAGAGAAAGATGCATAAATTAAATCCAGTAGAAAAATATGTGATATTTAGCCATTTGGACTTGACAAACTATGGTCTCTTGCATTAAAACAAAGGGATGGAAGCTAAAATGACAGGACCCCATACCTGCCATGGGCTCCAGATTTGGAGCCCCCAGCCTCTCTTTGACCCCCTTCCTTCTCCTTCTTGATCTGGAGGAATAGGCAGCACTTAAGGCCTGGACCAGGGTCTTAATGAAACTGTATAAATAGGGGGAATTTTTTATCCGGATCATGTTCTGTTTCTTCTGGGTCCCCAGTGGGGCTTTCTGGGTGCATCTTCTGTGGCCTTTGACAGAAAAGATGAGCTTTGAAAGAGAACAACGGAAATAGTGATCTTCAAATTGGGGTTTCAAAAATAAATAAGGCTCAAATGCATAATATATTTGCCAATATTTTTGCTGCAAAACAAAGACGCAAATACTATGGACATATTTGAGAAGTCTGTGCCTTCTAATTGTGAAATTACCCAAAACTGTCAAGACCCAGACTTCCCCTTCAATGGGTCCTGGCAAACGCATAAGGATTAAATGGAAAGGAAGAATTCTGAACCAAAAAGAATCAAATTCCATGAAGTGAACAAAGACGTTGACTTGTCTCCATTTACAGAGGGCATCCTTGAGGGGTGCTGTATAACCAGTTGCTGAGAATTGTTGTGATATAATAACACAAATTCCATTCTGGACAAGCATAGGAGGGAAAGTCCTCATGAAATTCACTCCCTTTTCTGTGTCTGAAGCAAAGAGGCCAATCAGGGTCCATCTGAAATGGAGGAGCAGCTGGAGAATTGCTGGGTACTGGATCCCTTGTTTGGGGCACATTTGGTGGAAAAGGGGGAATTGATTTTTATCACACAGGGCCTCTAAAACAGATGCAACACTGATCTGAAAATGCAATGAAAAATGCTCTGTTATATTTGGGGTCAGAACAAGTCCTAAATATTTGTTTTTAATGAATCCAACCTGGTTCTCTTCAACATGTTAGAACAATATATTCTTGATTAACCATTGATTAGTCTTAATGCATAATGTAGAACACAGAACATTAATAAGTCAGTATATAAAACAGAATGCAAGAATAAATTAAGGAGGAATAAGATTAAAGAATGTAAATTGTTAGTGCATCACTCCTACAGTTCATCACAATCAGACCCCCATACTGAGCTGTTTTGATCAAATAAGGAACTTTATTATATTTAACTTTTGAATTGTGATTGCCTGGGAAATATGTGATTTTAATATATGAATCCCAATATGTCATTTATCTAATGTAGAGTCCAAAATATTGATCTACCTCTTTATTAAATATTTGCAATTCCATGAATAGATTTATTCTCCAGTTGTTCAAGATATAGGGAGACCACAGCTCCTAACATAATTTGGTACTCGTACAATCCAAGATGTCTTTAATTGAAATTTTGCAGCTGTAACACAGAGAATTTTGGGAGTCTGCCAGATTTCATAGCTTTAATAGTACAGTAAGGCTCACCCTCAAATAGGCATCTATGCTATAATGTCATTTTCCAAAGATCATAACTTTTGACTTTGATTTATCAATAATCATTGAATGATTATGTCAGTGGGAGCTTTCTTAACTGTTTCTTTAACAGTTTACACAATCCAACTTATGAATTCAGTAATAATAAAGTATCAGAATAAACCAGATTTACCCATATTTATTTAGCACCTTAGATTTAGTACTTAGTACTTAGTACTTAGTACTAAGTACTTAGTACTTAATACTTAGTACTTCAGGATCCTTCATTACTCTTGGTAATTCATTAATATCCAGACTGAAGAATAAGGGTTCAAATATGCATCTTTCCCTTCCCCCTTGGTAAGCATAGATCCTTCTTCTCATGGCTCCATTGAGCCCGAACCTCCCTCTCAAACAAGGGCTTGGAACAGGGGCCAACAGTCTGAGCTCCATTGTGAGGGCAATCAATTTCCTCCATCATATTTCTCCATTTATTGCCTCAAATGCTGCACTAACATCTATAAAGCCAGCAAACCATGGTTTACCCAACTGATACATTTTTGTGATTTGATATTTCAAGACCAATCTGTTGTTAATATTAGATTATTTATTTATTATACAAATGTATATAACTTTTAACTCTACCTAAACCCATTTTGTTGTTTTGCAAGGAATTCACTTTTCTTCTATCCATTCTGAAGCTTACTTAAGAGGAATGTGGCATATATTTTAGCCACAATATTGATTAGACTAACTGGCCTGTCTTTTTTATTCCATTTTTAATATATATAGATACTACTATTGCCAACTTCAATCCAGCTGGACATGGCAGGTATTATTAATATGGGAATTGAACATGCCAATGGGGGCTCCACAATTAGGGATACTTGAATATTTGAAAATCCTGTAGAAAGTCCTCTGCAGGGACATTAATATTCTTCAGGCCTTTTAGGATGAATTTGAACATGAACATAATATAGTAAAACATAGTTGACATGATTAGTAATATGGTGAAAAGCAGCTCTTGAATTCCATAGAGAAGTTATAATTCTATCTATTGCTCACCCACCACAACCTCCCACTCACTTTACCAGATAGAGAAAAACAGACACAAACCTGTGGTACTTTGTAGGTGCCTGCTAAAGTTGACATCTGGATGGAGATGTCCCTGTTAGCTCCATCAATCAGAGCCAGAAGGTTGTCCTTCCTTCCACAGCCGTAGTTGGGGACATTGGCTTCTCCAGTGGACAGCATGTCCAGCAAGGCATCTGAAGTGCAGAAAGTGCTCAAATAGTTGTCATGGATGTTGTAGCCAAGTGTGAGATTGTGCAGGAGCTGGGGATTGTTGTTGACCAGTTGAATGGCAAAAATGAAGCATAGGGTTTTTAAAAAACCTACAGAAATCCTATTGTAAAAAAATGTTCATGTTATTATCATTAAAAGTAGCAACAAAGTTTTTTTAAAAAAATCCAATCCTCTTTGTCTCTACAAGCCTAACGAGCCTGAAGCCAACACTGATTAAAACCGACAGTTAGGGCAGCAGTCAAGTGATGGACCCAGGATTGTATAGGAAAATAATTTCAACTTTGTTCAGGTTTTTTTCTAGTCCCATTTTTGGGTTTCAGTCTCCTTTACAAAATAAGACAAAAGAGGGAAGCCATGGAAATCAAAACCATTCAGGAAATTATACAGACTCTTCTATATAGAAGTAAGTGGAATAAGAAAAAAAGAAGGAGAAGGTTAGAACTGCAAGTGGAGGGAATGACACCCCATCACCCTGAATGACTTACAAAGGAGCATTGTTGAAAGGTAACATTTTATGAGATATTTCTGAAGTACTAATGATCATATTAATGAGATGGTCTCCTGATCTGTAATAGCTCCATGGTTGTTTGTCATCCTGATGTTCCAAACTCAGCGGGCACTTCCTTCTAAGCTTCCCAGAAGTTGCCTGGCACCCCAACATCATCAGAAGCAGAAGCAGAAGGTTCATAATTCATGGAGCTAAATCCCAATTGTTCACAGAAATACTAAGATGAATTAGAAGAATTCAAAGCACCCTCACAAGATGGAAATGCTATTGGCTTTCCTGATTCAGACAAAGACAAACAAAGCCTCTCGTGGAAAGGAATGAAGACTACACTCAAGAGCACAGCTCCTATCTGTCTGAAAATATGTGCCACTCAGAATGTAAGGTAAGGAATATATCCTTTCCTGATGAAAGATCTCTTCCATGTTGCTTCAGTCTGACGATGGGTGCAGAAAATCAGAGGGACTCTGGGACCATCTACTGTATTCATAGATTCCCAGGGCTGGAAGGGATCTCAGAGGTCTTCTAGTCCAACCCTGTGCTCAAGGCAGGAGCCAGCCAAAAGGTTGTCCAGTCTCTTTTTGAAAACCTTCATTGATGCCACACCTACAACACCAGAAGGCAAGCTACTTTATTGATTAATTGTTCTCACTGTCAGACCATTTCTCCTTACTTCTTGATTGGATATCTCTTTAACAAGCTTCCACCTGTTACTGCCCCCTGATGCTGGACAGAATAAATCAAATCCTTTTGACACCCTCAAGTACTGAAGACAGCTAACATATCCCTTGTTAAGTATTGAATAGATGGCCACAGGGACCAATCAGAAGCCAGTACCTAGAGTGGGAAAATCAAGCACGCATCAGTGGCTGAAGCCGCGGACAGCTCCGGTTTAAAAAGGGCTGCCGCAGCTCGCATTGTCATTGCTGTTATTGGAGCTGAATATTGCACTGCCGGATGTGTCCTGTGCCCCCTGTCCGCACCCACTATTCAACACTAGCGATGAAGGTGGGATCTTCAGAAGGACAATAGGACATTAGGCTGCACAGACTCTCCACGTGGCAATCACGGCCATCGAAACTACAATCAGCCAACACAAGTTGTCTTCAATAATTCCACCCATGCTGTTCAACCCAGCAGGAGAAGACTGGGATTCCTATATGGAACATTTCCACGTGTTCCTGGAAGCTAATGACCTTTTAAGCCTTTCTGAACAATGGAAAAGAGCGTTGTTCCTCACACACTGAGGAAGTGCCATTTTTTAAATGGCAAAAGCCTTAGCATCTCTGGTGGAATTGAGAACCATGACCTAGCTGGTGCTACAAGGAATCCTGAAGGCACACTACATTCCCCAAGCCTCATCCCTCATGAAATGACATGAATTCTACAGGAGAGACCAAAAGGAGTTTGTCGCGACCCTGCGCGAGATAGCCACCACCTCTGAATTTTCCAACCTGGGTGAAGCAATGAGAGACCAGTTGGTATTGGGACTGAGAGACCTCACTCTACAAAGCCGATTGTTTGTGAAGCCAAGAATAATTTTCCAAGAAGCCATGGAGGAAGCAATTGTGACCGAAGCATCCCAAAAGTCTGCAGCTGCAATGAAAAAGATGAATAAGGGATCACAAGCAAAGGAAGAGTCCTCAGTCCACTATGAGGATGTGGAGACCGAATCCGAGGATGGAGACAAAGATGGAGTACATCATCTCCATTCAGAATGAAAAGGGAGACACCAAGAAAAAGGAAAAAAAGGAATTTTGGTATGCTGGATGCAAAGGAAACCACCCCCAGACAGTATGTAGATTCTGAGATGCAATCTGTCAGTGCTGCGACCAGAAAGGACACATTGCAAGAGCCTGCAGAGCATCATAACCAGTCTCCCGCAGAACCAGACAATCCAGCCCTCCACTATGAGCCAGAAATTTCCAAGCAAGCAACAGGAAACAACCGTTCGGAAGAAACCATCGAAGCGAGGTCCATGGTTTAGAGAGAGGTGAAACCCACCAGACCATAATAGTCAGCCATTCGAGCATGGGAAAAGCGAAAAAGATGGCGGCGATTGTTTCCATTGAAGAGAGACCATGTAAGATGGAGGTTGACTCAGGATCCTACCTTTCCATGGTCTCCTGGACAACCATCAAACAGCTAATATCCAGAATCACAGCCAGCGCACTCAAGCCGCAGAGACTCACACTTAAGGACTACCAAGGAAACCGAATTCCAGCAATGGGAATTGGTTATTTCAACATAGAGTTCAAAGAATTCAGAGGACAACTACCTTTAACCATAGTAGACCAGGACAGGCCTAGCCTATTCGGGCTGGAATGGTTTGAGCCTTTGGGACTGGCAGTGATGGGGATTAACCAAGTTGAAGAAAACAGCTGGGAAGAAGAACTCCTAAGGGATTTTGCAGACATCTTTGATGGAAAGCTAGGCAAGTACACGGGGACCCCCATATCATTTAAGCTAGATCCCTAAGTTACCTCTGTCCGAATTAAATTTAGAAGGGTTCCTTTTGCTCTACAGCCCAAGATTGATGAGCAATTGGATAAACTTGCTGCCCAAGGGGTTTTAGGGCTGACAGAGCATGCCAAATGGGAGACACCAATAGTAACCACCACGAAGCCAGATGGGTCAGTGCATTTGTGTGGTGACTATAAAAGTACCCTGAATAAGGCTTTACAACAGAGCGCATACCCCATGCCCATTGTGCAACATCTGTTTCACTCCCTGGATCAAGGAAAAATATTAGCAAAACTTGATTTGGCTCAGGTGTGCCAACAGCCGCCAGTTGATGCTCCACAGCAGAGGCACAAACGATAGTTACACATAGGGGAGCATTCAAATAAAGGTGATTGCCGTTTGGGATAAGCATGGCCCGGGGTTGTTCCAGAGCCTCATGGTATGCCTCCTACAGGGAATTGAAGGGGTCGTCCCCTATTTCGATGATGTCCTAATATCAGCCATTAGCCAGGAACAACTGCAGCAATGGCTAAGGGCAGTATTAAGCCGATTCCAAGAAGTGGGGTTGAAAGTAAAAAGGGACAAATGCCAGTTAGCAGTGGAAAGGTTGAATTTTGGGGATATCCTATGGATGATGATTCTGGAATATGACCCACCATGGGCAAACTAAAAGCAATTCGAGAAGCCCCAACCCCAACCAATAGAACAGAACTGTGGGCATTCCTGGGGTTACTAAATTTCTACAACATTTTCCTTCTGCAGAAAGCCACAATTGTTGAAAATTTACACCATCTACTGGACAAAAAGACAGACTGGACTTGGGGACGTAAGGAAGAGAATGCCTTCGAACAAATCAAAAGTCTGCTAACATCAGACAGCATCCTAGTACAGTATAGTGAAACACTACCACTGAGACTGACCTGTGATGCATCGCCGTTTGGAATAGGGGAAATTTTAAGCCATTGCATGCCCAACGGAAGAGAAGCCCCTATTGCTTTCTACTCTCGGACCCTATCCAAACCAGAATGAAATTACAGTCAGCTCAACAAAGAAGCAGTAGCTGCCATGGCTGGAATCAAAAGATTCCATGAATATCTCTACGGGAGGAAGTTCGGGCTGACAACAGACCATAAACTACTCCTGGGAATCATTGCGGGAGATAGACCTACACCCCATGTGTTATCTCCATGAATGCTGAGATAGACAGAGTTCCTCGCCGCTTATAATTACCAGCTGCTATACAGACCAGGAAAGATGATTGACCACGTAGATGCCCTCAACAGATGCCCGCTGCCGGAACTGGTGGAAGACCCAGCACCATCCACAACCACGTTGCTGATAGAGACTCTCGCGAACACAGAGATCACAGCCGGAGACATCGTGTGAGCAACAGGAAAAGACAGGACTTTGGCGCGGGTTTTGAATTGGGTATGGAAAGGGTGGCCAGAGATGGGAGTAGACAAGGAATTCAAACTGTTCAAGACACAACAGACTGAGCTATCAGGACTGAGAGGGTGTTTGTTGTGGAGGATAGAGTAATCATTCCAAAAATATTAAGAAATGATATTCTGGAAATGTTACATGAGGGATACCCAGGGATAGTTAAAATGAAGGCATTAGCTAGAAGTTATGTCTGGTGGTCAGGAATGGACACAGAAATAGAAAAATGGGTAGCGACATGCACACCCCACCAAGGATCTAACCCAACACCACACGCAGCACCCATACATGATTGGGAAAGCCCTAAAACACCATGGTCCCACATACACATTGATTTTGCAGGACCCTGCCAGGGAAACACATTTTTAATCATTGTCGATGCATACTCTAAATGGCTAGAACTAAATCTCATGCCATCAACAACAACAGAAGTGATCATCCAAGTCCTATGGAGACTGTTTGCAACACATGGGTTGCCCAACTTGGTAGTCTCCAATAATGGGCCACAATTCACCGCTAACCAATTTGAAATGTTCCTAGCTAGCCAGGGGATTAGGCATGCACTATCTGTGCCAGGGAAGCCGTCCACTAATGGACAAGCAGAACGAATGGTGAGAATGACAAAGGAAACACTAGCTAGGATGGGCCCAGGGGACATCCAGGCAAAAATAGACAAATTAAGCATACAACACATAACTCCCGGTGCAACCACGCACAAAAGTCCCATAGAACTATTGATGGGGAGGAAGCTGAGATCTAATTTAGACAGGCTACACCCCCAATACAACGCAGAAAACCCAGTAGACTCCACTAGTAAATATAGTCAATTCCAAGTGGGGGATAAGGTGTACGCAAAGAATTTCAGCGGAAACCCCCTATGGGTTCTGCTGAAAATAATCCAAATCAGAGGGCCATTGTCATACAGAATAGAAACAGAGGACGGGCAAGGCTGGAAAAGACATATAGACCAACTCAGAGGCCAAATAGTTAGAAAGGAACATGAGACATAAGAGGAAACCCAGGATCGAGAGAGGAAACACCACACGGAAACCACAGAAATAGACCAGGCTAACCCTAACCCTAACCCTACACAACACACAACCAAACGCACAACAACAACACTCAAACCCGAATAGAGTTTGCGGGCAGTTATGTGAGGTCTAGCGATGAGTTCCTGAAGTCAGAGACAGTCCACCAGTCCAGCAGGGGAATGAGGAAATAAATATCCAAAAAGATAGGTTCACGCCATTGGCCGGATTTGAGAGAGTTCCAGGAGTGCCCGTGGGAGAGACATAGAACCCAACCTCTCTCCATGAAGTCATTGAGTCAACTGAACTGCACAGGTCAAGTTGTGCCCAAAAGCCACCCGCCTATTTGCGTGACTACGTGGTCTGAGAAGTCCCTGATTAGTCGGTGCCCGTCTAGAGGAGAGGGATTTTAAGTATTGAATAGACAGGCACAGAGACCAATCAGAAGCCAGTAGCTAGAACGGGAAATCTCCAGTAAAGAGCCTGGTGGCGCAGCAGACTAAAGCACTGTTATTAACATCAGCTGCCTGCAATTACTGCGAGTTCGAATCTCACCAGGCTCAAGGTTGACTCAGCCTTCCATCCTTCCGAGGTAGGTAAAATGAGGACCCAGATTGTGGGGGCAATAAGCTGACTTTGTATAAAATATATAAAAGTATGAAGGCTATTGCTTAACGCATTGTAAGCCGCCCTGAGTCTCTGGAGAAGGGTGGCATATAAATCAAATTAAAAAAAAAAAATCAAGCACGCATCAGTGGCTGAAGCTGCGGACAGCTCCAGTTTAAAAAGGGCTGTCGCGGCTCATATTGCCATTGCTGTTACTGGAGCTGAATAAAGCTGTTGAACTGCCAGTTACGTGTCCTGTGTCCTCTGTCCGCACCCACTACTCAACACAGGTCTCTGAAGATGGAAGTTGGATTTTGCAGATCAGCTTTCCATCTGCAACACAAGGGTCCTGAGCTCCCCTTCCCTCCCTCCCTCCCCTCCGCATATGGGGTGAGAGGCAGCCTTGATTTCGCCATCTCTTTTCACTTGGCTCGCGCTCTCTCTCTCCCTCTCCCTCTCTCTCTCTCTCTCTCTCTCTCTCTCTCTCTCTCTCTCTCTCTCTCTCT
>WNWU01000106.1:2179919-2200742 GCA_012654045.1 Ptyas mucosa
TCTCTCTCTCTCTCTCTCTCTCTCTCTCTCTCTCTCTCTCTCTCTCTGTTTTTTTTAACTTTGCAAAGTTTGAAAAACTAGTTTTTCACGAAAGCTTATTTTGTTCTTACAGACTGGCTTCACTATTGCATCAGCCCTTTTGTGTGGTGCCCTTGAGCACTAGCTTTCAAAATAAAGTAAATTTTGGTTCCAACTCAGCTGGCAGCTAGTTCAGATCTGTGACATGTTCTGGCATTAACTGCCTCCCTCCCCCCCCACCCGGATTTTGTCTTTCATCACTATGCAAACAAATGTCAGATTTATTTTTTTCTTCAGCCACTGTGTATTCCCTCCGGAGCCAGATTCCGGCATGGAGACCCCAAACCTCTCAATTCTAGAAGACCAATTTAATTCCATCTCTGCCCCTGTTATTATGAATTATATGGGGATTATTCCCCTTTCATTTCTCTGCAGAGAAATGTCCAACAACTTTTGAGTCCAAGAACTAGCTGAATTATCTCCTGAGAGGGAGAATTATGATAAAAGTTTCAGCTCTGCTATTTGGCCGAATCCTCCAGGGCGATGCCCTTGAACATTAACTTTCAAAATAAAGTAACTTTTGGCTCCAACTCAGCAGGCAGCTTTGTGACATGTTCAGGCATTAACTGGCCCATGGGATTTTCTCTTTAACCATAATGCCAACGAATGTCACATTTCCTTTTATTTTCAGCCACAACTGCTGTATATTGCTTCTGGGACCAATTTCAAGGATGGAACTCCCAAACCTCTCAATGCTAGATGACAGATTTAATTCAATCTCTGCCCCTATCATTATGTGTCATAAGGGGATTGTTTCTCTTTCACTTCTCTCCAGAGAATTTCCCAACAACCTTTGCGTCCAAGAACTAGTTGAATTATCCAGGGATTCCCTCCTGAGAGGGAGAATTATGGTAAAAGTTTCAGCTCTGCTCTTTGGCTGAATCTTCCAGGAGAGACTTTGGGCAGAGAAATATGGAGTTTTGGAACAGGCAGGGTCTGTGCTCTTGAATGTACATCTCTCTCCTTTCCAGATGAAGCTGAGTGTTTTTCTGTGTTGAGAAAAAACAACTGGATGTTCCACCTTATGAGAGTCCTTTGAGTTTTCTAATTCTTCTTTAGAAACAGGAAAGGGATTCATTGATTCACCCCATGAATTATGGACCTCCTGCTTCAGCTTCTGATGCAGCTTTTGTCCCATCCAGTCTCTGGGAAGCTGAGAATGAGATGCCCGCTGAGTTCGGAGAACCAGGAGGGAAAACCACAGAGCTTTTACAGCCCAGGAGTCCATCTCATTGGTATAGTCACCAATGGAAAAGAAAGATTGCATACAAAGTTGCTTTTCAACATGGCTCCTTCTCTTCAGTTTGTTTTCCATGATTTGTAAGTCATTCAGAGTAATGGAGTTGTACTCCCTCCATTCTAACACTCCTTTTCTGTTTTTTATTTTTCATTTATTCCTATATTTGGGAATATGTCCAATTTCCCAAATCATTTTGATTTCCATGGCTTCTCTTTTTGGTCTGATTTTGTGAAAGAGACTCAGAAAGGGGTCTGAAAAAAAACTGAAAGGTCTGCAGATTATTTTCCTCTCTCAATTCAATCCTGAATTTATCACTTAAATAATGAATTTTATTTAAAGTAGTGGTGGAATCAGTTGTAGTTGCCGTATCTCAGCCCATTTCCATATTTGTGTAACTGATCATTGGTTTGGATCAATGTTGGCTTAAGGCTCAGTAGGCTTCTGGAGGATTATATATTAAAAGAAGTATTTGTTGTTGCTGTTGATTATAATAACACTTTTTTTACAGTAGGAATTCTTATGGTTTTTCATACGGCTTACTATTCATTTTCAACATTCAAATGGTCAACAAGAATTCCCAGCTCCTGCACAATCTCACATTTGGCTACAACATCCATGAAAACTATTTGAGCCCTTTCCGCACTTCAGATGCCTTGCTGGACATGCTCTCCACTGGAGAAGCCAATGTCCTCAACTACGGCTGTGGAAGGAAGGAGAACCTTCTGGCTCTTCTTGATGCAGCTGACAGGGACATCTCCATTCAGATGTCAACATTAGTACGTACCTACAAAGTCCCACAGGTTTGTGTGTGTTTTTCTCCTTCTGGTAAAGGGAGTGGTGGGTGATGGTGGGTGAGCAATAGATGCAATCATGTCTTCTCCATGGAATTCAAGAGCTGCTTTTCCCCTTATTAGCAAAAAAAGTCAATATTTTACCCCATTATGTTCATGTTGAGATTAATCATAAAAGGCCTGAAATGCAAGGAATACATTCCCTGGAGAAGACATTCTACCAACTATTTAAGTGATCAAAAAATATTTCTGGTTGTTGGGGCCTCAATTGGCATCTTCATATGCACTCAGATTAAAGTTGGCAATAGTAACATTTTATCTATCTAAAATGTAGAATAAAGAGGTCTCTGGCAATTATAGACCAAACAGACTAGCAGATATTGTGGCTAAAAGTTATGCCATGATCCTCTTAGTTAAACTTGAGAAAAATGCATTCTTTGCAGAAGAACCAGAAGGTAGAGTTAAAAGCTATGTAGATTTTATAAGAAATAATTAGTAAGAAATTAGTAATCTAATATTGGCAACAAATTTGTCTTGAAATGCCTAATCGATATCAGTGAGGTAAAATAAGGTTTGCAGGCTTTCTAGATGTTAGTGCAGCATTTGACTCAATAAACAGGGAAATATGATGGAGAAAATTGATTGCCCTCAAAATGGAGTTTAGCCTGTTGGTCCTGATTCAAGCTGGGGTGAAATGCCCCCAGTTCGGATCGGATCACCCGATCTGGTAATGATGATGGTGGGTGGTTCGGAGAACCGGTAGCAAAAATCCCTCCTCCACCCCGCCCATGCTCAGCTGAGCCACGCAATCATCAGAGGCTTTTTTAAAAAAAACTTAAAAGCATTTTTTCTACAACCTCTTTGGCTGAAAAAATGCTTTTAAAAGTAAAAAAAAAAGCCTCTGATGATTGTGCGGCTCAGCTGGGATCGTCAGAGGCTTTTAAAAGCATTTTTTCTACAACCTCTTCAGCTGAAGAGGTTGTAGAAAAAATGGTTTTATAAGTAAAAAAAGAAAGAAAAGAAAAAGTTGGCCATGCCCACTGAGTCATATTACTCCCACCATCACCAAGCCACGCCCACAGAACCAGTAATAACACATTTTACATTTCACCACTGATCCGAGTCCTTGTTTGAGTGGGAGGTTTGGGCTCAATGGAGCCATGAGAAGAAGGATCTATGCTTACCAAGGGGGAAGGGAAAGGTGCACATTTGAAACCTTGTTGTTCAGTATAGATATGATTGACTTACTAGCACTAATGCAGGATCAAAAAACAAATCATAAATAAATGTTATTTCATTTTTTTGACAAAAATTACTAAATTAGTGGACCAGTGAAATGCAGTAGTATACAGAACTTGGATTTCAGAAAGGCTTTGACAAAGTAAACCACAACCTATTTCTCAGTAAACTAAAAATATGTGGCAGCATCACACCCAGATGGACACAGCCTGTGGTCCTCAATGGAACTACATCTACATGGAGGGAAGCAAGCAGTGTGGGACCACAAGGTCCATTTTAGGCCCACTACTCTTCAACATCTTCATGAATGTTTTGGATGAGGGGATAGATGGGGAAATCATCAAATTTGAAGACAACACTAAAGTGGCAGGTATAGCAAACAACCCAGAAGATAGGCTGAAGATCCAAATGAATCTAGATAGACTTGAACCCTGGGCCTATCTAACAAACTGTAATTCAATGGAGAGAAATGTAAGGTTTTACACATAGGCTAAAAAAACCAAATGTACACATACAGATTAGGTGAAACCTGGCTCAATAGCAGTAACTGTGAGAGGGATCTTGGAGTCCAAGTGGATAATCCTTTAAATATGAGCCAGCAATGTGTGGCAGCAGCCACAAAGGCCAGTGCAATCCTAGGTTGCATTAATAGAGGGATAAAATCAAGATCATATGAAGTATTGGTACTGCTTTATAATGCCTTGGCAAGACAACACTTGGAATAGTGCACTCAGTTTTGGTCACCAGATTGTAAAAAAGATGTAGAGACTGGAAAGAGTGCAGAAAAGAGGAACTAAGATGATTAAGGGCCTGGAGAGTAAAACATATGAGGAACAGTTGCAGGAATTGGATATATCTAGTCTAGTGAAAAGGACTAGGGGTGATATAAGAGCAATATACCAATATTTGAGGGGCTGCCACAAAGAAGAGGAGGTCAACCTATTTTTTAAAGTACTAGAAAGCAGGACAAGAAACAATGGATGGAAACTAAACAAGGAGAGAAACAACCTAGAAATTTCCTAATGGTGAGGAATGGAACATCTACCCTTCAGAAATTGTGGGTGGTCCATCACTGGAGGTTTTGAAGAAGAGACTGGACAGCCACTTGTCTGGAATAGTATAGATAGATACAGCTTAACAGAGTTGGAAGGGACCTTGTAGTTCATCTAGTCCAAGCAGACCCTACACCATTTCTGACAGATGGCAGTCCAATCTCTTCTTGAAAGCTTCTAGTGATGAAGCTCCCACAACTTCTGAAGTTAAGCTGTTCCATTGGTTGATTGCTCTCATTGTCAAAAAATTTCTTCTTATTTCCAGGTTGAATCTCTCCTTTTTCAGTTTCCATCCGTTATTCCTTGTCCGGCCTTCAGGTGCTTTGGAAAATAGCTTGATCCCCTCCTCTCTGTGGCAGCCCCTCAAATATTGGAACATTGCTATCATGTCTCCTCTGGTCCTTCTCTTCACTAGATCAGCCATGCCCAGTTCCTGCAACTGTTCATCCTATGTTTTAGCCTCCAATCCCCTAATCATCTTGGTTGCTCTTCTCTGCACTTTTTCTAGAGTCTCAACATCTTTTTAATAGTGTGGTGACTAAAACTGGATGGAATATTCTAGGTGTGGTCTTACTAAGGCTTTATAGCAGTGGTGAAATGTATAATTTGTTACTACCGGTTCTGTGGGCATGGCTTGGTGGTGGTGGGTAATGTGACTGAGTGGGCATGGCCAACTTTTTTTTTTAACTTTTTAAAGCTTGGCTGAAGAGTTTGCAGAAAAAAATGCTTTTAAAAGCCTCTGGTGATCAGGCAACTCAACTGGGATCTCAGAGCCTCTGACGATTCCAGCTGAGCCATGCGATCATCAGAGGCTTTTTTTTTTTATTTTTAAAAACATTTTTTCAGCTGAGAGGTTGTAGAAAAAATGCTTTTAAAAATACCGTATATACTCGAGTATAAGCCAAGTTTTTAAGCACATTTTTCATGCTGAAAAAAGCCCCCCTCGGCTTATAATCGAGTGACGAAAAAAATGCCTTTTTTCCTGCAACAGTTTTGGCTCCCGGGGTTGCAGGAAGGCTTGCTAAAGCCAAAATGGAGCATGGGGGGGGGTGGCGCCCCTCCCCCATGCCCCTTTTTGGCTCCCAGGGGCTGCAGGGAGGCTTGCCAAAGCCAAAATGGGGTGTGGGCGGGTGTGGGGGGTGTGGTGCCCCTCCCCCGTGCCCCTTTTTGGCTCCCAGGGGCTACAGGTAGGCTTGCTAGGGGCATGAGGGGGGTGCCTAGCAAGACTCCCTGCAGCCCCCTGGAAACAAAAATGGGCTGCGGGGGTGGGTGGGGGGCTTCAAGGGAGAAAGAAACAAAGAAATCCTCATTGTTTAGGGAGATCCCATGTGCACTGAGCTTGAGTTGAGAGCTTATTGTAATTGAGAGCTTATTGTAATTGACTGCTAGCTATCCTTTCTCAGGCCAAGCCAGGAGTGGGTAAATGTGGCCCTTTTACAACCTGTGGACTTCAGCTCCCAGAATTCTTCCAGCTTGGCTGTCTCTGGAACTCTGGGAGTTGAAGTCCACAGGTTGTAAAAGGGCCACATTTGCCCACCCCTGGGCTAAGCTAATCAGTAGTGGAGCTCTAAGAATGCCAGATGAGAAGAAGAAAGGGAGGGAGAAAGAAAGAGAGAGAGAGAGAGAGAAGAAAGAAAGAGACAAAGAAAGAGAAAGAAAAAGAAAAAGGAGGGAGGGAGAGAGAGAGAGAATGCAGGTATCTCTTAACAGAGGCTTGAACTTGCCTGAAATTAGATCAAGCCAGGGACTGGGTGGGTATGGCTAGCTGGTCATGTGATATATGTGTATAGGGACTACTCAGAGGGCTGAAAAAAGTCATTTCTGACAGGTCCTCGCACTTTTGACCAGTCCTCACACTTATGACCATCCTCACATTTATGCCCGTGCAGCATTCTTAACAACCATGTCACTCATTTCACAACTGCTTCCCATCACCATGGTGACCAGATAGGGCAAAAACGTAAAATGTGAGGACAGTCATAAGTGCAAAGAACAGTCAAAAGTGCGAGGACCTGCCAGAAATAACTTTTTCAGCCCTCTGAGTAGTCCATATGCACAAAAAGCCCATATGCAGAGGGCTGAAAAAAAGTGATTTCTGACAGGTCCTTGCACTTCTGACCGGTCTTCGCACTTATGACTGGTCATCATTTATGCCCATTGTAGCATTCTTAAAAACCGTGTCACTCATTTCACAACTGCTTCTCTTCACCATGGTGACAAGATAGGGCAAAAACGTAAAATGTGAGGACAGTCGTAAGTGCAAAGACCAGTCAAAAGTGCGAGGACCTGCCAGAAATCACTTTTTTCAGCCCTCTCTGTAGTCCATATGCACAAAAGGACTACCCAGAGGGCTGAAAAAAGTGATTTCTGACAGGTCCTCGCACTTTTGACCGGTCTTCACACTTATGACTGGTCATCATTTATGCCCATTGTAACATTCTTAACAACCATGTCACTCATTTCACAACTGCTTCTCTTCACCATGGTGACAGGATTTTTGTTTTTGTTGATCCTCTTTTCCACTTACAGAACTAGTTTACTGTTTTTCTTTGAAATCAATATTCAAAAACATTTAACCTAGTGATGCCTCAATTAATGTAATTTTATTGGTATCTATTTTTGTTTTGAAATTTACCAGTAGCTGCTGCATTTCCCACCCTAGGCTTATACTCGAGTCAATAAGTTTTCCCAGGTTTTTTGTGGTAAAATTGGGTGCCTCGGTTTATATTCGTGGCGGCTTATACTCGAGTATATATGGTAAAAAACTTTTTTTAAAAAAAACCTCTGATGATTGCATGGCTCAGCTGGGCATGGGAGGAGGGGTGCATGGATTTTTGCTACTGGTTCTCCAAACCACCCGTTGCCATCGCTACCGGATCAGCGATCCAGTCCGGACCGGGAGCATTTCACCCCTGCTTTTAGAGTGATATTAGTACCTCTGTTGATCTTGATTGTATCCCTCTGTTAATGCAATTTAGGATTGCATTGGCTTTTTTAGCTGCTGCTGCACACTCGTGACTCATATTTAATCGGTTGTCCACTAAGACTTCAGAATCCCTCTCACAGTTACTGCTATTAAGCCTGGTTTCACCCAGTCTATATGTATATAGGATCTCCTGCTTGAGCAGGGGGTTGAACTAGAAGACCTCCAAGGTCCCTTCCAACCCTTTTATTTTGTTATAAGTTCTGATTCAGATTTACATGTTTAGCATGCTAAATTACTATTGGAACATACTGATTTACACCGATAAAGTGATATTATCATACTTACCCATTGGATTGTATACCCTGTGAAGAAGACTGGGATTGTTTTGTCATAATAATTATCTGATAATTAATAAATCAAGTTCAAAAGTTATGGTCTTTGGAAAATGACATCATAGCCATAGATGGTCAGCCAATAGAGCAAGTAACACCTTTCCTTACCTGGGGTTGTTTTCTCTGAAACTGAATCTTGGCTCCCTCATCATCAAAGGAGCTCAGTTAGAGAAAGGGCAGGAGTGAAAGTGGTTCTTAAAAGAAAACCTCATAGCTCCCCAGCTCTCTTAACCCCAATTATTAAAGTATATGAAGCCAAGGTTCCCCCCCATGTTCTTACATCAATCTGATGTTTGGGGCTTCAGAGAGAAACCACTAGCAGAACCAACCCAATCACAGCCTCTGAGGAGTATTTTGGAGTGGGTAAAAGGACTCCAGATGCTGCCCTCAGAGTTGATGTCTGTTTTGTCTAAAATCAGAAAATATGGGTAGTGACATAAAATATAATCTATGGAAACTGACAGACTCAGAAAATTATGGCTGTTAGAACAGACAAAATTTCAATCAAAAACCTTTTGGATTATGCAACAGACAAATTGTATTAGCTTCTGAGGTATCCCAGTTTCTTGTATAACTGGAGAAAGAAGCTAAAAAGTTTCCTCCACAAAGCATCTGGGATATAGAATCAGAAAAAGATGCAGCAATCCTCAAAAATTATAATAGGCCCTTTATTGGAATAGAACACTTCAGTTGGCATTTGCCCATGTTAATCTAATTGTGATAAATTGTAGGGGTGATAGAGTAATATGATTTACATTGTTTATAGTTTTTAAATTTCTTTATTATTTTCCACTTTTCTTATGCAATCTTGCTAATAGTCTGCCTTTAATATTTTAATATTTTATTCTAATCCATTCATGGGAACCAGGTTGGATTTATTAAAATCTAATATTTTGGATTTGATTTGACCCAAAATATCTGTAAAGTAGGTGTTTACTCATTCTAACAGTAACAGTAACAGAGTTGGAAGGGACCTTAGAGGTCATCTAGTCCAACCCCCTGGTCACGCAGGAAACCTATACTAGGGATTCAAACTGCCAAACTGCCAACCAGTTCTGATCGACAAGCTCAGTGTCTTAGCCACTGAGCCACCTAGTCAGACATAATATAAAAATATAACACAGCATTCTTCATTGCTTTTTTAGATCAATCTGGAAACTGCTTCAAATGCTCTGAGGGATAAAAGTCAATTCGCTTTTTTCTACCGGATGAATCCCAAACAAGGGATCCTGTACCCAGTAATTGTCCAACTGCTGCTCCATTTCAGATGGACCCTGATTGGCCTCTTTGCTTCAGACGCAGAGAAGGGAAAGAATTTCATGAGGATTTCCCCTCCTATGCTTGTCAGGAATGGAATTTGTGCTGTTATATCACAACGATTATCAACAACTGGATATACAGCTTCCCTCAGGGAGACTCTCTCTAAGTGGAGACAAGTCAACGTCTTTGTTCACTTCATAGAACATGTTTCTATTTGGGACAGAATTCTTCCTTTACATTTAGCACTTATGCGTTCGCCAGGACCCATTGAAGGGAAAGTCTGGATCCTCACAAGTTTGGAAGGGTATGCAATGAACAAGTGCAGACTTCTCAAATACATCCATGGTATTTGGAAGTTTGGTTTTCTGGCAAAAAATAGGCCAAAAGATTCTGCCTTTGAACCCTATTTCTTTGTGGAAGATCGGTTTCAAGATTATTATTTCCGCTGTTCTCTTTCAAAGAACATCTTTTCTATCAAAGGCCGCAGAAGATGCACCCAGAAAGCCCCACTAGAGACCCAGGAGAAAAGGAACAGAAGAAGGTTCACAAATTACTATCAATATTACAGTATCATGCAGACTCTGGCCCAGGCCTTGCATGCCGCATATTCCTCCAGATCGAGGAGGAGAAGGAAGGAGAGTGAAAATATCATGGGATCTCCAAGGCTGCAGCCATGGCAGGTAAGGGGTCCCGATATGGATCCATTAATCTGAGATTCTTTGGAGAAGGAATCCAGAGGAGGAGGAGAACCATCTCAACAGATCTGGCCAATTCAATTATTCAGGGAATAATGGTTCCAAAGTGTAGATACCATGGCATTTTGATATTAAACTCTGCTAATTTGAAAATGTTTTTTTAAAAAATAATTTCCCGTATATACGGGTATGTAATTAGCATCGTTTCCCCTTCGCTCCATCGCCACTGCACGTGGGTCTGTGTGCAGCTCACCAGGCAGCTAACACCCCACCCCCCCATTCTCCTCCAATGAAAGAGATCTGGGTGGATCTGGGTGTTTCACTGGGATAAAAGGACACAATGAAACTGAGGAGATGCAAATAGTCAAAATCAAATATAAATAGGAGATAGGCAGCATTAACTAACAGCCAATAAATAAGCAGCTGGAACCTCTCCAGCGATGCTTCGTGGGACGGAGGCCGTCTCCGGATAACCATGGGTCTTGGTCAAAATGGCTGCTTCCATCTTCTCCAAAGGCTGACAGAAAAGGGAGTTTGGCTTCAGACCATATAGTTAGGCTTATCTGCCCCTGACCACTAGGTGGGAACAGCACAATATGTACATGTTGTGGCATGACAACCTTTATAAATTTGGAGGAGACTCTGAGACTATCTAGCCCAACCCCTCCTCTCTGCAGGAATCCCAGTTAAAGCTTCTCTGACTGATGGCTGCTCAGCCTTTGCATTCGGATAATTCATGAAGAGGAGACTGAACATCTCTGCTTTACTGACTCAGCTCTAAAATAGCTCATCTTTTTATCATATTTTTTCTCTCATTCAGCTAAAATCTCCTCTTTTAACTAAGGTGACCAGATTTTAACATTGGTAAAGAGGGACACCTGTGGGTGTGGCTTATTTTGTGGGCGTGGCTTGGAGGTCATGTGACTGGGTGAGCGTGGCTAGCTGGTCATGTGACCGGGTGGCCATGGCTATGTGTATAGGGACTACTCAGAGGGCTGAAAAAAGTCATTTCTGACAGATTCTCGCACTTTTGACTGGACCTCACACTTATGACCATCCTCACATTTATGCCCGTGCAGCATTCTTAACAACCATGTCACTCATTTCACAACTGCTTCTCTTCACCATGGTGATAAGAGAAATCTTGAACTCTCCTCTTTTGCCATCTGCCATAAATTTCCCATTGTTTGCAGTACCTTTTTTGATGATGAAAAAGAAATCTGCCTTTCCAACGTTGCTAGCAAACAGCAAAGGCAACACCCTGCTTAGTTTCGGTTTCGTTTTCAGTTTAAATTGCACAAGGAGAAAAAAAAACTAGAGGGAAAATAATCTGTTTAAATTCTTGCTGTGGGGCTTCAAAGGGCTGCCTTTGAAGCCCCGTGGCAAGAATTTAAACAGGTTTTTTTCCCTCTAGCCATCAGCTGGGACTCAGGAGGCAGCAATAGATTGGGAGTGGGCGGGGTAAGCAAACCCCGTTCTCCCGCCGTCCTGCATTCCTTCCAAAAATCGGGACTTTTTAAAAATGCCACGGGAGGCGGGACAAATTGTTGAAAATCGGGACTGTCCAGCCAAAAGCGGGACGTCTGGTCACCCTACTTTTAACTGAATTCATTTTTCCATGTCTGACACTTTGGAATAATAGTGAGCAGATCTTACACTCGTGTGTAACATGAGTCAGTTATTGAAGAGGGCTGTATCCTCCCTTCTCCAACCAAGAGATTGTGTCAGTTGGAAAAGGAGCTCCCAGACTCCACCTGATTTTCAGTTCTTTGTTGTCTTTCCTCAAGGCTAAGAGCAGCTCCTTTGATTTCTTCCTTGGCTTATTTGTCCTTCCCTGAAGTTGACGTAGATTTTGTGTAAATTCTCCTCCATGCTTGGTGCCTGCAAAGGATCCTGGTCCTTGAGTTGGGGTCTCCCCAAACCAGAATGTTCACTTCCTGAGATTCTTATTTGCCTTCTTTCCATGGACATCACCCTCCTGACTCATATTCTGTTTCCAGTTACCGTATTTTTCGGAGTATAAGACACACCTTTTTACCCCCCAAAAGAGGGTGAAAATTTGGGTGTGTCTTATAGTCCAAATGTAGCCCCCCCCCGCACCCCCCGCCCCCCCCCCCCTTGGGAGGTTGTCAGCCTCCATGAGTCGCATTTTCCAGCAGTTTCAGGTGGTGGGAATCTTCACATTGCCAAAAATGAGCATCACATTTTCGGTCTCCACATGCTGGGAGATGGGTGGTGGAAATGGTTAGGATGCTGCTTGGAACTGGCCAAAAACTGCCACCATCATATTTTCATGAGGGCTCGCAGCTTTGTGAATTGCATTGGGGAATCGGGGAGGAAAACGCCAGAAAACGCAATGCATGGAGGCGATTCTCTTGCAAAGTGGCCGCTTCTGCGTGAGAGATGTCAGGCAAGGTGGCTTGCCACCCATCCTACCCCTTCTCCAGACAACCCAGGCTGAGGGCAGTCAGCTTCTGCTCCTGGCCTGGAAGATGTATCTGGCCAGGAGGAAAGAGAAAGTGAGACTGCGGAAAAGGAGGAGGAGGGTGCGCAGCTTTGTGAATTGCTTCAGGGAATTGGGGAGAAAAATGCCAGAAAACATGATGCATGGAGGCAATGCTCTTTTTCCTCCCCAATTCCCCGAAGCAATTTGTAAAGCCATGCATCCTCCTCCTCCTTTTCCGCAGTCTCACTTTCTCTTTCCTCCTGGCCAAGATAACCAGGGAGAAGATTAGCCTGACAACTTTCTTCTTGATCAACCCAGGCTTTCTGGGAATCAACCTGTTGTTTTCAAAGAGTTTATGAATAATTTTCTTCTCTGTTCATTTTATTTCTCATCTGCTCTAGAATGTTCCCTATAATTGACCAATTGTGTCAATTATATTTTCTCTATATTTTGTCAGTATATGATTGACAAACTTTTCTCAAACTTTTTCATTCACTTTTGAAGATAATGGCAGTATTTGTATACTATTTAACCAATTGTCTGGATATTAGGCAATTGTAGAAGAAAAATTCAATGTGGGATAAGAAAAAAAGTTTTCTGCTTTTCAAATTCCTGGATGTTCCCTTCTAGTTTCATCAGTTTCTAGAGAAGAATGAATTTTGGAATATTTCTGAGAGAAAACTGTACTTGGACCAAAATGGAGAGATAACAGCAGATCTGGGCATTCAGAGCTTCTTGGTTCTCCCCAAGGAGGATTCCAGGCAAGAGATTCTGGCATATTTTAAAAGACAGAGACTTACTATCACACAAGGTGCTCTTTCACGGCTAAAGGTGCTCAATAAGGTTGGATAAATTTTGGTGTCTTTTCTCCATTTTCCAAAGTCTGAGGTCCTATTTCAAGTGGGCAAAGCCTATAGTCTCCAGGGTGGTTGGCCTCCCATTGTTATGGAATGATGGGACCAAACAACATTCCGGATCAGCCAGAGACAGATTTATTATTGCGCAAGGTTCAGAGCAGATTCATACCTGAAAGTCTGAACAACCAAGAGATTTGACACAACTGCTTATATATGTTTTCAAGACAAAGGAGTCAGTGATCTAATACATTTTCCATATATGGTAAAATTACATTTGGTATCAAATACATGAGCTCATACATTTATTCCATATATGGCTAACATACATTTATTATAAAATAACGGACAGTTCCTCATTACTAAACCATTAGCTTCTAGTTTATAAGATTATTTTCAGCTGGACCACTTTCCTAAGTTCTGTAAGTACTAATGGAGTTTTTACTGCTGTCCTTAGGTGATAATTAACTCTTTGCCCCATACATGTCTTTTGTGTGGATGACAGTGAGCCTTTTCAGACATTCTCTATATGGCTGTCTTCCGTGACAGCTAGGCTTCATCAGAAGATATATTACCAATAATGGGGTTTAACTGCCTTTAATATACTTTCCAGCAAACATGTTTCTCTTAAACCAGCACATTTTCTTTCTTACGATACTGTGAATAAAGAGGGTCCTTCAGTGGTCATCTAGCTGAACCCGCATCATTTACATTACCATGCCAGTTGGTGTCATCTAATGGAAGTTCTTCAACAGACAGGACCTAAGTGGGGTGGCTTTGCCATGTTTTATGGAAATCTTTCAAGATCTTACTGGTCTGAGCTTTCTTTCTTCATCATAGTTTTATGTTTTATTCAAATAGAATAAAAGTTCCCTAAATCTTTTACAATAAACTTTGTTCTCTGTTTTAAGAGCCCTAACATATTTTCTTTGGCATTCCTTGTTTTCCTGATTAGTCCCTGCCTCAGTCCAAATGTGTGGAAAATTGTCATCCTGGATTTGTCAAGAGGGCTCGAGAAGGAGAGCCAGTTTGCTGCTATGACTGCGTTCCTTGTCCGGAGGGGACCTTCTCCACACAGGAAGGTGGGTGACACTGAGGAAAATAGGAGGCTTTGTGGAAGTGAATCCATCCAGAACATTTTTATGAAAGTGAAAGTTAAAAGATAGATTGAAATGCATCTATTTTTTTTAACCTGCACAATTTCTTATCTAAAAGGAAGTAAATGAAAAAGACTTTGAAGGGGGTGAGGGCTGGGAAGAGATGGGAGGAGCGGGTGGCAGACTGGGCAAGCTTTACTAACAGCAGAGGAAATATCTCTTATGCCTTTTAGTTTGGATATCAGGGGTGGGTTCTACTTACCTTTATTAGCGGTTCGCAATAGGAGCATGCACGCTTCTGCGCATGTGCAGAAACTTCTGCACATGTGCAGATCACCTATGATGATGTTCAGGTCGGTGGGCGGAGCCTCCCTTCGGTTTTAGTACCTGTTCTTACAAACCGGTCTGAATCAGAGGTAACCCATCACTATTGGATAAGTGCTGCTAAGTTTAACTTTCTAGGGACATCTGAGTTCTTTGAAACTTGATGAATTGTTTCAGGTCCACCTTCTGAAAGCCCTTGCAATTAACTGCATATTGGATCCTTCCCTTGAGGATCACTGAGAAGGTGTCACTGGTCCATAATGTGGTGCTGTGGATAGTTGTGGAGGGAACTCATTACACAAATATTCTGTCAGCCATGTAGATCAAACAATCAAACAATCAAACAATCAATCAATAATCAAAACAGGAAAGAACCTTGGAGGTCTTTTAATCCTACCTCCTGCTCAAGCAGGACACCGTATACCATTTCAGACAAATGACTGTCCAGTTTCTTCTTAAAAACCTCCAATGTTGAAGCACCCACAACTTCTGAAGGCCAGCTGTTTCACTGGTTAATTGTTTTCACTGTTAGGAAGTTTCTCCTGAATTCCAGGTCGCTTCCAGATATTAAGAGATACTGTAGGTATCCTCCAAGTCCAGGATATTAACTGCCATGTGGCAGGACTCAGGATGTTTGCCTAAAAATATGATTGATTATTAACCTTTAATAATGTAGGTTCCTATGAAGATTCTACACATTACACTGAAAATAATTAACAACCTAGAACTTCCCTCAGCTTCATATACCAGCTACATTTTTAAAAAAATATCCTTCATATCCTCTTTTTAATGAAATAGCTAAGTAATAATTCTTGGGAAATGCCCATGGTAACAGCTGTCATCCAAAAAAGGTATTTATTGAAAAGTAAAAAACAACAACATATATTAAAGAAATATTGTTTTTTGGCTTTCTCAGATTCACAAAAATGCACCAAGTGTCCAGATGATAAATATCCAAATGTGGATAGAGTCCAATGTATCCCCAAAATTATAACCTTCCTGTCTTATGAAGAACATCTGGGCATCATCCTGGCCTCTTTTGCACTACTTTTCTTCCTAACCACAGGCCTTGTTTTAATCATCTTCATTAAATACCGAGAAACTCCCATTGTCAAAGCCAACAACCGGGACCTCTCCTACATCCTCCTGATCTCCCTCCTGCTTTGCTTCTTGTCTGCTTCTCTCTTCATTGGTCAACCAAGGAAAGCCACCTGCCTTCTCCAACAAATGGTCTTCAGCATCATCTTCTCAGTTGCCATTTCTTCTCTCTTGGCCAAAACCATCATGGTGGTGCTGGCTTTCCTGGCCACAAAACCCGGAAACCATGTGAAGAGATGGTTGGGGAAGAGCTTGGCCAACTCCGTCATCCTTTCTTCTTCTGCAGTCCAAATTCTCATCTGCTCCATCTGGCTGGGAGTTTCTCCCCCCTTCCCTGACTCTGACCTCCACTCCCAGCCTGGAGAGATCATCCTGCAATGCAACGAAGGGGCTGTTGTCATGTTCTACATCACCCTCAGCTACATGGGCTTCCTGGCTGCCATCTGCTTCACGGTGGCTTTCCTGGCCAGGAATCTGCCTGGGGCCTTCAACGAAGCCAAGCTGATCACTTCAGCATGCTGGTCTTCTGCAGCGTCTGGGTGACTTTTGTGCCCACCTACCTGAGCACCAAAGGAAAATACATGGTGGCTGTGCAGGTCTTCTCCATCCTGGCCTCCAGTGCTGGTCTCCTGGGTTGCATCTTCATCCCCAAGTGCTACATTATCCTTCTGAGGCCAGACCTCAACACAAAAGAGCAGCTCACAGCCAGAACAAATGTTGTAACATAACACCATTATGACATTGGAATTGTTAATGTTGCTGTTATTTGAAAGGAGATATTAGTTCTTTCCATTTAGATGGTATGCAGGAGTCAAAGAAAATCATATCTATATGTTCCAAAATGGGAAATTGTTGAATGATTGGAATTCTTGCAGCTCCTTCTCCTTTCAGCTCAATAAATCTTGCTAAAGAGAACTGTGTAAAAGTCATTCAGAGGAATTTGCTATTCAGCAACAGCTACTGAATGTGATGCCTTATAAAAAATAATTCAGGTACTGGTTCCTAATGACAGAAGCTAAAAGTATGTGTGAGGGAGAGAAAATGAGAGAGAATGACCCAGAAAGGGGAAAGAGCTGATGGTGGGGGGGGGGGAGGCCGTGGGAAGTTCTGGGATTTGAAATCCACAAGTCTTTAAATGGCCAAGTGGCTGCCCATGCTGCTGCTGGCCTCTTCACCCTCCTGGCAGTGCTGCGGGACTGCTCCTGCCTGGCCATCTTAAATCATCCCAGATTGAAAACCTCCAAAAAACATTCTGAGCACCACCAGCCTGCCAGGGCCCCTTTGGGACTGGCTGCCTGTGTCGCCTCACCCGCCGCCATGTTTGGGCTGCTGAGTGCCAGCCTGCATGCCTACATACCTTCCATTGCTGCTTCTGGGATCGCTTCTTTCCCTTCTCCCCATCCCCCTCAGTCTCTTTCCCTTCCATTTCTGCTTCTGGGGAGCAGACAGCATGATGGAGAGAGTGGGGCCAGTGGTAGCACTTTAAAAAAGTAAGATCACCCCAAAAATAAGCCCAAGTGTTTATTTTGAAGCGCAAAAGAAAATAAGACCCTGTCTTATTTTCAGGGAAACACAGTATACTTTTCTTCCTTCTTTGAATTGGAGCCAGTTCCTCCCCCTCCGGACCTTCCCAGCCTCCAGGCACAGTGGAGGCCCCTGAATAACCCTGACTAACCGATTAGGATCCTTTGTGGCTTCTTTTTAATACCAGCAGTATTAAATCCTCCCTCTTTCCCCCAAAGAATAAGAGAGCCCCCTCCTTTACTTCCCCACTATGCTACCAGAATCCCAGCTCCTTCCGCAGCCATCGCTCATCCAGGTGGGACCCTCCACATCCCTGCTGTATTTTGTAAGGTCCCAAAATGTACCTGAGTCACCAGAATGCCAAAAAGAGACTCAAGATGAGGCTTGCAAAAAGAAGCAGATTTTATTTATGGCCAAAAACAAAATACTGGGTGGGGCTATATCCAGAACATACAGATACAATGCATGTGAGAAGATAGCCACACCTTGGGGAAGATATGGTGTCTTTTTTATACCCTCAGAGACATCAGCTTAGTACCCAATTCTGGCCTCCTAGTTTAGGTTTGTGTATTCCTTCTTGCCCTGCAAAGAAATAGAAGCCTCCCAATTAGCGTTATCTCTTCCTTGAGAGAATTGCTCTCCCAATTGCTCATTTGGCCCCCTGAGCTGCAGGGAACAGATCAAAGGTGTAAGTTAGGGCTGAAGTGTAAATTATCCCTCGGATGATGTCTGCAGTTCCAACTGAGATACGTACAATGTTCTTAGATGGCACAAGAAAAACAGGAAGAAGATTGATATGAGTTCAGATCAAATGGCAGGAACATATGTTTGACAAATACCAGATACATTACAGAGGCCTAATAACAGAATATGTTTGTTACAGAAGATACAAATATAAAAGCATAATATATGTGATACAAATACAAAGGCATATTTGTGTTACACATATAAAGGTACAATATATGTGTGTTATACAAATACAAAGGCTATATATGTATTACAGGAACCTAATGGTTACAGAATAACAAGTTTCTACTAATTCTAGTATACCAGTATATTATATTCTAGTATTATTTATTATATCCTTATTACTGCTTCCCTTCAACCTGATATATTATTACTTTCAGGAAAGCATTAATAGAGTACTGGAAAATCCTATCCTTCTTTTTTGCAATCCAAGCAATTGACAAGAATCCCAACATTTTGTTCAATGTCACCCTTGGATACAACATCTATGACAATTATTTCACACCACAAATGATCTCATTTGTGTTAACGTTTCATTGGTTTGTTCATCGCCTGGCTTTACTTGAAGCTTTTTTTCTAGCTGACCTATTTCTTTCAGTAATGTATTCCTGTTGTTTCTGTTTCTCCTTATTCCTCTTTTACATATAAGCTATTGTTATTCCTCCTGTGTACGCTTTCATTGTATCCCATAAATTCTGCAGGGAGGTGTGTTGTTTTTTATTTATGTCGAGGAATAGGGTCAATTCTTTTTTAATCTTCTGGAGATATTCATTCTCTTGTAATATCTGCGGATTCAAAGTCCATCTTTTAATTTCCCTTTTTTGACCTCTCCATGTTATTACCAAAGGGTTGTGGTCTGCCCAAATGTTCAGGGGAATCGCTACACTTTCTATCTCTTTGCTTAATTCTCTGTTCGCCCATACCATATCAATTCTTGAGAAGGATTTATGAGGATTAGAATAAAAGGTATTTTTTTTTCCTCATTGTGGTTTAATGTTCTCCACACATCAATCAAATTTAACTCCTCAACTATGTCAAAAAAAGTTTTCGGTAATGCATTCCTTTTTTTTTTCCTTATCACTAACATAATCTTTTTTGATGTTTATAACTCCATTGTAGTTATAACCCCCACTATACATATGTTTTCACAACCTGTCTCAATAATCCTTTGATGGTTTTCTTATAAAATTCCTTCTGATTTTTATTAGGGGCATAGATATTAGCTAGTAATATTTTAATTTCCCCTATTGTTAATTCAAGCAATAACACCCTTCCCTTAGGGTCAGCATAAACTGGATTAGCTTTTATTTCTTTTCTGATATATACCACCACCCCCCTCTTTTTTTTTTTCTCTGCCAGTGCTGAGAACAATTTCCCCAATTTATTATATTCTAAATATTTCTGGTCTTGTTTTTTGATGTGCACCTCCTGGAAACATATAATATCTACTTTCTGGTTCACCAATTTCATGAGTATTTTTTCCTTTTCACAAGATCATTCAATCCGTTCACATTTATTGACAATAGTTGAGTTTCTTTCTCCATTTTCCTAGTTGTCCACCGATCTTTGGTTTCTATTTATTCTGGTAGTTCTTTGTGTCCTAATCCTAGTACCTCTTTCTTCTTCTTGGTTCTCTTTTATCACCTTGTTTTTCTTCCAACTCTTCACCTCCAGATTCTTGTCTCTGTTCTTCTAGACTAGCTGTCTCCAATTTCTCTCTGCTAAGTGAGTCTTCCTCCATCCCCATCAGTTGATTGTATAATTTTTGGACCTTATCTAGATCATCAACTTTAATTCTTTTGCCCTGCCAGGATATCAACATTCCTTCTGGGCTGATCCATCAGAATAATATGTTCTTTCAATTCAACAGGGATGCTAGGAACCGGTAGTCTTTCCTTTGTTCCTGAATCCGCCTGGAGATCTGCTTCAACGTTATAATTTCTTTTCCATTATAAATCATAGGTTCGTTCCTTATAATTTTATAAATAATATCTCGGACCTTCTTTCGTGCAAACCTGATGTGTACTTCTCTGGGCAGGTGATGGCACTGTTCGTTTGGACTCTATAAACTTCATCCAACTCATTTATAATCTGTTTTGTTTCCTTCTGGAGGGCTTCTGCAATCAATCCCACTATTACTCCTCCCAGGTCTTCTTCTTTCATTTCCATGACATTTTGGAACCTCAGATAAAAGGAGGCTCAATCCATTTCAAGGTGTATCAATGAACTCTCTAGATCTTTATTTACCACCATCATTTTTGGTCCATCTGTCCTAGGTTTTTTTTTCTGTTTGCTCAGTTTTCATTTCCACTGACTTACTTTTTTGTTCATTCTTTTGTATCACCTCTTGAATTGAACCAACTTTATTGTTCAAATTCGGTATATCAGTTTTCAGCTCTCCATGCTTTTTTGTCATCATCTCCTGGAGTTTCACCATAGTTTCCTGTATCATTGAAAGGGTAGATTGCATCACTTGGGAAGTCAGGCTACAACTTGATTTTTCCATGGATAGCTTCCCTTCTATTGATCTCTGAGTTGACGGAGAAGCCATCACCACTGTTGGGTTGGATGCCATCTTTTCCCCTGCTCTGTGTTGTATTGGTAATGCTTGTCATTTCCTTTAAAATTCTATTTTGTTCTCCCAAAATTTTATAAATCTTTTCCCAAATTACCATCCACCATTTTTATAAATACTAATAGTTTCTTTTTATCATTCAAGATTACTTCTTTTATATCTACATTTCTTTTTTTAAAATAGATTGAATTAAACCGCCGATAGGTTGCTAATAATTATTAAATGTTTTTCTTTTCCTTTATTGATATTATAGTATTTTCTTCTATCAATTTTTACTTGTTTTAAATTCTATTTCTATTTCTATTGTCATAAATTATCTTTCTAATACTCTATAGCTATAAATCAGTACAATACAATATTGCTAGAAGCCACTAAGTATATTTCCTCTATATTCAACTAATTAAATTGATTTAATTGATTAAACTAAATTAACTATAATATTTATTTATTTATTTATTTATTTATTTATTTATTTATTTATTTAT
>WNWU01000106.1:2210823-2254570 GCA_012654045.1 Ptyas mucosa
AGATAGATAGATAGATAGATAGATAGATAGATAGATAGATATAATCCTCATAGACACCTGAACATCTATATACATAGAGAGATATAGGTAGAGATAGGTAGAGATAGAGATAGAGATATGTAGAGATATAGTTAGATGGACATGTGTCTATGAGGATAATATCCTTAACTATTCTGGTTAAATTTTATCAGTCTTATAAAGGGAATAAGGTAAAGTAAGGTAAGATAAGATAAGATGATGAGCTTTAGTATTATTTTTTACTATAAGCACACTGGCACTCATTAAAAATGAAATTCTGTTGCCTACTCACAAAAGAATATATCTATCTACCCAGACAATCCTGCGGACTCTACTTAAGCATCACTTATATGCTACCTCCTGGATAGAAGGGAGTGAACTATGAATAATCTTTTCTGCCATTCTCACCACTCTCTGACTGAAGCAGTTATGCTTCCAAACTAGACAATAATGCAATATGACAGGATGCTTTTGATCGTCCTCTACAGAAAGTGGTGAGGACAGGGAAGGCCATTAGAAAAGAAGATAAACAGGCAAAGTTTCTTGTAGGCTTCAAATTTACCAAATCTAAGCCTTAAACTGGAGTTGCCCAAACTTTTCTTTTTTACTTCCTTTAGCATATATTATAATTCATGTTATGGATGCTATTTCTTTCCCTCTTTCTGGCCAGCCCCTGTCCCTTTCCAGGTGTGTGGAAAGCTGTCCTCCTGGATTCATGAAGGTGGCTCAGGAAGGGAAGCCCATCTGCTGCTACAATTGTCGTCCTTGTGCAGAAGGATCCATCTCCACCATGGAAGGTGGGCGACAGCAGGAGAAAGGGACAGACTTTGTGGAGGACCATAAATCCTGAGATTCTCCATAAATGTGCATTTTGAAAGGCTTGGCCAGAGTGGTCCCACCTCTTTGAGTCTTGATCAAAAGATACATTTATGTCATAGTGAATTATAAGAACTGATCTTGGAGATTAATCTGGTATATAGGTCAAGCAAACAGGGACAGAGATTATGAATAAAGATATAGGATAAGTAAAGGTTGAGTATTGTGAGAGAGATGTCATCTCTTTCTCCTTATGTTTTACAACCATTTTCCATGTTTCAAATTACTATTTACTTCATTGCTCTGAATATTGAGAGTTTCCAGATTCCAGAATATAATATTTGAACTTTGATTGGATTTTTGTAGGAGGATTGATCAGATTCTTGCATGTGTCCATGTCTGATGGGTATTTTGGGCAGCCACAGTTTCAGATTGCAGCCACCTGCCTTTAATCAAAGGATTTATTTCTTTGCTAAAGAAGACTCCTAGAGTGTCTTCATTTTAACTGATGTGGGGGATGGGTTGGGCAGCCTTATGTACTAATGCACTGACTGCTCCATCTGTTCAGCTGGTCCCCCCCCCTTTTTTTTTGTCTCAGCCTCAGGTGACTCCTGGGTTTATACTTCCTGAGACTGACATTGCAGAAGTTCTGCTGAAGGCTCTTCTTAAAGTAATTTTCAGAGACATGGTCTATGGAGAGGAGAGGGGAGGGGAGGGGAGGAGAGGAATCATGAGTTGGAATTAAACTTCCTTCTTGATCTTATTGGAAGATATTCCTCTTTCTGATAATAAAAAAATGAGGAATGCATTTTGATGTCCTCACTCCATATCCAACTCATTTTCAAGGGCCACTTCACCTAATGTTTCTTTCTCCATGGCAAAATCAGTGTTTATCCACTTCAGCTAGAATAAGCTACATTAAACAGTCCTTCATGTATACTTATTTCCACTATAGGCTGGATCTCATTGGGGCCTTCAAGCTTTGATAAAAAGTTGGGCTCCAATTTTCAAGAGGTTCAGCAATGAAAAGGTAAAATGGTGGAACTGCCTTTCTTCTTTGAATCATTCTTTCTTCTCTCTCAACAAGTACATTGATGAAATGGTAATAGTAAAAAAAGAAAAAAATATTAAGATGTTCTAGTTGGAGAGAAATGAAGAAATATATCAGTTTCCCCTACACACAATCATTCACACCAAAAAAACAAGTTTACCCAAACAATGCATTTGATTAAAAGACTATCAGCCACGCCCAGACTCCAAACTGTTTCAGCTCCCATTGGCTGACTTAGTTGCTGTGCCTATTCATTGGCTGATCTTGTTACCATGTCTTCCCAGACATGAATATTCTGACAAAGACATGTTAAAGGGAAACCCTCCTCTTGCTCTTTTTCAGATGCAGAAGAATGTACCAAATGTTCAGAAGATCAACATCCAAACATCAGTCGAGTTCACTGTATCCCCAAGATTAAAAGTTATCTTTCTTATAAGGAAAATCTGGGGATTATCCTGACTTCCATTGCCTTGTTCCTCTCTTTAACCACAGGCTTTGGTTTGTGGATCTTCATTAAATATATGGAAACACCAATTGTCAAAGCCAACAACCGAGACCTCTCCTACATCCTTCTAATCTCCCTCCTGCTCTCCATCTTGACCTCTTTCCTGTTCATTGGCCGGCCAAGGAGAGTGACCTGTCTCATCCGACAAACAGCCTTCAGCATTGTCTTCTCAATTGCCATTTCTTCAATCTTGGCCAAAACAATCACAGTGGTGCTGGCCTTCTTGGCCACAAAACCAGGGAATAAAGTACAAAGATGGTTGGGGAAGAGCTTGGCCAACTCCATTGTCCTGTCTTGCTCTGCTCTCGAAGCTGTCATCTGCAGCATCTGGTTGGGCACTTTCCCCCCATTCCCTGATTCTGACATGCACTCCCAACTTAAAGAGACCACCCTACAATGCAATGAAGGTTCGGTCACCATGTTTTATGTTGCCCTTGGGTACATGGGCTTCTTGTCTGCTGTCTGCTTCACAGTGGCTTTCCTGGCCAGGAATCTCCCTGGTGCTTTCAACGAAGCCAAGCTGATCACCTTCAGCATGCTGGTCTTCTGCAGTGTCTGGGTGTCCTTTGTGCCTGCCTACCTGAGCACCAAGGGGAAGTTCACAGTGGCTGTTCAGGTCTTCTCCATCTTGGCCTCCAGTGCTGGACTGCTGGGCTGCATTTTCATCCCTAAATGCTATATTATCATTTTTAGACCAAATCTGAATACCAAAGAACATTTGATGTCAAAATAAAATTAAAAAATGGCTGTAACAAAACTATTATTTTTCAAAAATGTCATTTAATAGGCTTGATCATTTAATGATATAGTTTGTTTATTAACTATAAATACTGCCCATCTTGGCTAGAAAGCTTAAACTCAAGACAAAAGAAAACAAAAGGTTAAAATAATAAATAGTAGTACTAACATTAGTTTAAAATCAACAGATATGGGAATGAAGGGAGCAAGATGCATATGGGGAGGAAGTATTCCTCTTATTGCTAAAATTACTCCTATTTATATTATTCTATATTCATAAAGAAATCAATAACAATACCCCAAGTCTCACTTTGAGTGACAATGGTGTGGGTGAAATCAGTTTCCTGATGAATGGAACTGTTTGGTAGGCAAATGAAGACATAAGATTGTGGCCTTGCAGCTCAGAGTGACCTGTGGGAAATTTCATCATAACATCCCTATAGCAACCCCTGAACCTGAAGATGGAAATATTTCTTTTTTTTTCAAATACATTTTATTAATTTTTCCAAGTTTAAAATCAACATAAGTCAAAAACATTGATTATACATAAAAACAAAAACCATACATTCCCCTCCCTCCCTCCCCCATTCATAACACTAAACATAAAAACACATCTATCCTGGCAGATAATATTCCTGCCCTCATTAATAAATAATTATGCCCACAACACAGAATAAACACATCCAGCTGCCTGCAATTACTGCAAGTTCAATTTTCGAGTTCAATTCTCACCAGGCTCAAGGTCGACTCAGCCTTCCATCCTTTCTAAGGTGGGTAAAATGAGGACCCGGTTTGTGAGGGCAATAAGCTGACTTTGTATAAAATAGACAAAAGTATGAAGGCTATTGCTTAATGCATTGTAAGCCGCCCTGAGTCTCCGGAGAAGGGCGGCATATAAATATATATATATATATATATATATATATATATATATATATATATATATACAAACAAACAAACAAACAAACAAATAAATAAAGTAAATAATCTCCAAATATGGTTTTCATACAATTATCTTTCAATCTAGATAAATCTAGATATCTCTCCTCATATTGACTTAGGCCCTCACTTCATCTTAATCCTTTTATTCAACCACCAATACCAACTGTCCTAACTTTGAAAAAATTCAGAATCCTCCTTTTCTTTCAACATATACGTCATTCTAGCCGCCTCTGTGCACTCTAATACTTTATTTATAATTTGGGTACTAGCCGGTATCTCTTTTTCTTTCCACTGTTGGGCGAACGCTATTCTAGCTGCGGCTAAAATATGTAGAGTGAGATACCATTTTTTCTTACTCAGCCCCTCTGGGCGAATACCTAGTAAATATATCTCAGGTTTCCATTGGAGGTCCGTATTAGTAATTTCCTTAATCCAATTCCTAATCCTTCTCCAATACCTCTTTGCCATTATACAAGTCCACCATTGATGGAAATACGTACCTCTGGTTTTCCCACATTTCCAACATAACTCTGATGAACCCGGAAACATTTTAGCAATTCTTGCTGGTGGGAGGTGCCACCTATACAACATTTTATGTGCATTTTCCTTGAAATATGTTGCCATAGTCATTTTAATATTTTCCCCCCACATTTGTTGCCATTTTTCTAAAAGAATCGAGTACCCACAATTCCTCCCCTAGGCAATCATAGTATCTTTTACAACCTCCTCTCCTATCATTCACTCAAGCAATTGTGCATACATTTTGGTTATGTATTTGTGGTCCTCTCCCAGTAATATTTTATCGAAGCTCTGTTCCATCACATATATCCCATAATTATCTCTATCTCTCCTGTAATGAGATTGAACTGTAGCGTAGGTCCACCAATCTAATCTGATTCCTTTGTCAGCCAAATCTCCCCTAGATCTTAATATTCCTTGAGCATCCACAAGATCTTTATATCTAAAAATGTTATCCTGTTTAAGAGCTGTTGGGTATGTCGTCGATTCTATTGCTGAGAACCAGGTTGGCATCTTAGTATAGAATTTTCCTCTAAATATATCCCAGGTTTCCAGTAATATTCGCCTTACATAATATCTCTTAAAATACTTATACTGTTGCACTTTCTCTCTCCATAGCAGTGCATGCCAGCCGTGTTGTAGGTGGTGCCCTTCTAAATCTAATAAAGACCTCCTCTTCAATAACACCCAATCCTTCATCCAGGCCAACAGTGAAGCTCGATAATATAGTTCCCAGCAGGGGAGGCCGAAGCCCCCCCTCTCTCTATGTTCTTGTAGCATTTTGAGCTTCACCCTAGGCCTTTTCCCCTGCCAAATAAATTTCAGCACGACTCGATCCAGACCTTTAAAAAACCTTTTATCTAGCCTCACTGGAGCTGACTGAAATAAAAATAGCCATTTGGGCAAAATGTGTGTCTTAATTGCTGCTATCCATCCCATCAAAGACAATTGTAAATTTTTCCACTTCTCCAGGTCTCTTGCAGTCTGATCATATATTTAACAAAATTACCTTCCTTAATTGTAGAGCACCGGGCTGTTAGCCAAATTCCTAGATATTTAATTTTATTTACAATTTGAACATCCAATCTAGATTCTAATATATCCTTCTGCATCTTTGGAATATTTTTGACCAGTATCTTGGTTTTATCCTTATTCATTTTTAACCCAGCCTCTCTACCATATTCTTCTATCATCTCTATCAACTCTGGGCCCAACTCTAGAGGGTCTTCTAGAATGAAGACAAGGTCATCCCCGAATGCCTGGAAAGATGGAAATATTTCTTATATCTAAGACCATCTTTCTTTGGAGATAACAGAAGGGCAAGACTTAACCTGAGATTTATTATGCTGTTGTTGTTCCAAAAATGGCTCAGCCTGGTGCAGAAGCCAATCAGAAACAGACACAAGTGATGGATTATCGCAAAACTTTCATTGCAGTGCTTTAGCAAAAGGATCCCAGTTGCTATGCTGAACAGCAGCATAGCATGATCTTTTATACATTTCCTTTCCAGAAATAGGGAAGTAACATTTCACAAAGCTATTATCTTTTTTTGGAGTTCTACCTTGCTTTTAGTCTACCAGGCCATTTCTCTATGGAGTTGCATCTTATTTGAGCATACATGTCATTTTGCCCCTGTAGAGTCATGTCTTGGTTAAACTCTACCTGTCCTTTTGTCCCTACTTGTGGTTTTTGCTGCTTATCTTCTTGTTGCCAAATCTTGTCGCTTCCTATCTAATTTGAGTAGGTGTTCTTACATTTCCTTTATTTCAAACTGACAGGTTTATACAGTTACATTTCTTTCATTTTTCTCTCCCTTCCAAAATGGGAATATATTGTTTCTTGGTAGGGGATTCATCACTAGTGTTTATAAATATGGATGGATGGATCATTTCCCTCTTTTTTGTATCATTTCCCCTCCTTTCTAAAATGGGTAACTAGTTATATATTTATTTAATAAACAAATTTAAATGGACAGCCCACACATGTGACTTTGGATGGCTTATAACTTTAAACATAACAACATAAAAACTTATAAAAACAGTATCACTTTATGAGTGGGATGTGAGAGTATGATATGGATGTTTCTCTTTATTTGAAGGAATTTCTTGCTATTCTTTTGGAGAAGGCTCCACTCCAAAATGCATTTTTTTCCAGCATCCATCCAGGGTTGACTCTCTATGTTTAATGTTAAATTTATTTGATATTGTGGTCACTTTTTTCCCTTTTTGTTGTTGGTGCTGGATGTATCTTTTTGTTTGTTTGTCTTTTTCTTCTGTCTTTTATTTGTTATGGTAAAACAAAATAAATATATTGTTTAATAAACACTGCAGTGAGGTCCTGTATTTTGAAACTGGTGTCAGAAGTAGGATTCACAAGGATCAAGGATAACAGAGCATATGGATGTGTTGTAGAGCACTTGATCCATGTCCTTTCCTGATGCCAAAAAACCAGAACCATTTAGTTTGAGGCAACAGTCTGTGTCTAAAAGTTTATTTTGGCTCGTTAATTCTGTTTGGCCTCTTTTTCATTCCAATTCTCAGTCACTGTTGGCCATGCAATGAGCACAACCGAGCAATGACTGGAGGTATCTGGCAAGAGGGATTTGGCTTTGGAGGGGTGAGTGTGATCCTTCTGTGCTTGCATGGGTCATTTTGAGTCTCAGGCAAAGACGATTGTCAATCATGCTGTCTCTGCTGTCCACCTTCAGAGGACTTTATGAGGACTGACTTAAGGGACAAGAGAACTTTCTCTTGGACTGAGAAGGGGCAGCCCCTTGATCAAAAGTCAATCCATATGCTTGTGTGAAGTTATATGGTAGGGATTCCTGAAGACCAAAATGAAGTGTTTGGGTGTAAACCTTTAGCCATGTTATTCTTTGGAGGATGAAGGACATGCAGGGCCTTCAGCTCCTCCACTTTCTTAACAAACCTCTCTGTCTATAGCTCCTGAACAGCTTCTGTCATGGTGAGTTTCTCACTGCTGGGGACAGAGAAGAGCTACCTGTATTGATGATACACCTTCTCACCTTCCTTCTTCTGGCATCAAAGGCTGGAGTCAGGAAACAGGCCTGCTGCCTTTGGCTCCCCTCCTGGGATGGTGATTTTGACCAGTACAGTCTCACCAGTCTAATTTGACTGACAGTGTTAGCTTGGATGAATGGGGTTTTTTGACGCCTCCGAAAGGAAATATTTTATCCAAAAAAAGAAGAAAAGGTTACGTGGAGTTTTATTTATATATTTATACACTGCTCACTCTGACAAGAGGTGACGCTAGGTGGCTTACAATCAAGAAAAAAACTAGATCAAATGTGCAACATTAAAATTAAAAAAGTAACAATAAAATTGAATGTTATAGTTTGATCACTTGCTTTCTGATGTACTACATACACCAAATGTACTGCATGTAACATTTGTTTCTGTATCCTCATAGATAGAGTTGAACCCACTTGAATAAACTTGTGAGTTTTAAGTTATCTGCAAACCCTGCTGGGAAAGAGAATTGTAACCCATAAATCTGCCACTTGGAGTATGTTCTCTGCTGTAGAATCAATTTTTTTCATTATTGAAAAAGCCTCAAATGTAATCAATGTCTTTTACTGTTTGATCACTTGCTATATTGCAAATGTATGTATCATGTGTTTCTATACCTTATAAAAAGACTTGACTCCCTCCCCCCATTTAATAAATGCCTTTTGCTTTGCTTGAATTACCTGGTGATTTGTATTTTTGGGTGGGCAAAGAAGCCGCTTAGCAAAGATAAAAGTATCTCTTCAAGGATCGCATTCTAATCAGCTCATTATTTTGTTATCAGGACCCAAATGAGATGGGAGGAATGGATGGTCACTTTGTGCTTTGCCAGTTGCTCTATTATATACTGGAATCTGAGTAGACCCCACAAGGTCAACCATGCAAGAGCTAGAAAGACTCTGGGAAAGAAACACTAAGCCACCATGACACCCAGCCAAGGGAACTAGAAGCTGCAGCCACTAACAGAACCTTTGGAAATCCCTGTGCTATGCACCCTCCATTGGCACCACCCAAAACTGATAGAAAACCATGCATGGCATCAGAGAACAACACTCACAGCCAATAATAACAATGGACTTTCAGTGTCCCCCTTATGCTAGACTCTGAGCCTTCAGGCTGGGACTGCAGAGCCAACTTGATATCTACAGATGAACTGGATAACATTTCTTCTTCAAAGGACTACCACTTAGAATAAAAGTACCAGTAGAAATGAAATGTGTTATATGGACTAAAGGAAGGATGAATGCATGATGCTCCTATATTTCCAGAAGAGAATCCACCTACTATTGGGAATTTCTCTCATTTCTTTAGGCCATCTGAGATCAACCAGGTTCTCCAATTTTTCCCAACATTCACCTGGGTTTCAATCTCAATGACAATTATTTAAACCTAAGAATGACTTGGGAAGCTGTGCTGGACTTTTTCTCAGCTGGAGAGGTCAACTGTTCTTAACTACAGTTGTGGAAGGAAAAAGGATCTTTTCATTGTCCTTGAAGGAACTGAGACTGAGATCTCCTCTCAGACTGCCACCATGTTGGCCTCCTGCAGAATCCTCCAGATATGTCCATATCATTCTACAGCATACTTCCCATGTTGTAGGTGTCAGTAGGAAGAGGTGAATGACTGTAACTAATGAGAAGATAAGCATTTCCTGGCCTCAAGTTTTCATCTGCAAGAGAGAAATTGCTTGCTTCTTCATAACAGCTACCATCTACTGTATATAATAATTTTCTTTTACTGTGAAACAGGCAGCTCACTCTATTGCATGCTATTAGTGTCATATTTCCATCCTTTCTTTTGGAAGAAAAAAATTCAGTGACGTTTCTGCTTTTAATAAACAGTTTGTAGATAAAACATTTAACTTTTCTAATTCCAAAAACCAATTTTCAGAGGAAGGCTGGATGTCTTCAGACAGCACTGGCTCTTTGGCTTTGAAGCAGAGATGAGCACCGCCCCCTAGAGTCGGGAAAGATTAGCACATATGTGCGAGGGGAACATTTACCTTTTTAAAATATTTCAAGCAATATGTATATTTATGTATGGAGAGCAGCTTATGCATGGAGGGCGATACTTATGTGTGGGAAACAGTTTGGGCCCTTTTCTCGATGTGGATGTTGGAAAATGTTAAGATTTCAAATTCCTCTGTCTCACATATCTACATTTCTTCTTGTGATAAGTTGCTCTTCTGTATTCAGGTCTGGAGCAGATGATAATTTGGGCAGCAGAACAAGAAAGGATGATGGAGTTGGCCAAGGTCTTCCCCAACCATCTCTTCACTCGGTTTCCTGGTTTTGTGGCCAGGAAAGCCACCACCACTGTGATGGTTTTGGCCAAGAGAGAAGAAACAGCAACTGAGAAGATGATGCTGAAAACTGTCTGTCGGAGAAGGCAAGTGGCTTTCCTTGGTTGACCAATGAAGAGAAAAGGAGACAAGAAGCAAAGCAGGCAAAGAAAATTACCTAGAGATATAGTAATATACTTTACTACAAGACATGTACGTAATGAAGTGCTGCAAGCAACCTATAAAAAAAAAGTTAGAAGTGGAAGGACAAGAAGTGATGACAATGAAGGAAATTCCCCCCAAAATGTTAAGAGCTAGAAGAGAATACTCTTTTTTGGTGGAGGAGTTGAAGAATCATCAGCTACAATACAGATGGGATGTTCCAGCCGGTTTAGTGGTGAATCTCTCTGGAGAAAGATACAGGCTTAACACAACTGATAAAGCAAGGGATTTTTACATAAATGTTTTAAAGGCTGGAAGGCCAAAATCTCCTGAAATTAAAGTAAAACAAACAGCTGAAAAGAGACCACAGGAAGAATTGTTATCTATTGCCCAGGGGGGAACTTCAACAAGTCAAGATCTTCTTCAAGTCCTGGTGGATGTGAGTGAAGAATTACCTAAGGAGCAAAGAATGACCAGAGCGGCTACAGCAAAACGTAAGGAGGAGTTAAAAATTCAACAATTGCAACTACCAAGTCGAGAACTTGCCAAAATGGAAGCAGTGGGAGGAGCCAGACCGAAAAGTCAGTTAGAGTTGGAAAACCAGCAAATGCTCCTGAGGCTTCAGAAATTTAAGCACGGGAACTAGATTCCTATCTTGGAATGTCAATGGTTTAAATTCTCCGCAGAAAAGAAGAAAAATATTTACGTACCTTAAACAATTCAAGAATGATATAATATGTTTACAAGAGACTCATATTAGAATACAAGATCAAAAATATTTAACAAACTCAAGATTGGGTATGCATTATGTTGCAGCATCACCAGATAAAAAAAATGGTATAGTTATCTACCTGAAGAAGGACTTATTTGCTAAACTAATTGAAGCAGATGAACAAGGTAGATACTTGGCAATTGAAGTTTTGATCAAAGGTGAAAAAACTTTAATAGTGGGGGTTTATGCACCCAATCAATAACAGGAGATTTTTTACAGTTTTTTACATTCAAAAATGACTAATTGGAATTACAAAACATGTATTTTGCTTGGAGATTGGAATGGAGTAATAGATGTTTAAAAAGACAAGTTAGGATCGAAACAAAGCTTCGCTTCAAGAGCTAAATTGCCAAGATCTTTTTTTAATATATTTTTATATAAATTATATAATCACAATTATGAATTACTGTGGCAAAAAATGCAATTAGAGATTCAGAATTGGCGAAAGCTACAGTTGTCACTGCTAGGAAGGATAGCTGCCATAAAAATGAATCTTTTACCAAGGTTTTTGTTCCTTTTTCAAACAATTCCAATATTTAAAACTGATAAAATAATGAAAGAATGGCAAAAAGGTATAAATACTTTTGTCTGGGCAGGGAAAAAACCTCGAGTCAAACAGAAAATAATGCAGGATTCTCGAGAAAGAGGAGGACTTAAAATGCCCAATTTAGGGCTTTATTATGAGGCAGCTGTATTATCATTAGTTAGTGATTGGATTAATTTAACAGAGGATAGGATATTAAATGTTGAAGGGTATGGCCTGGTTTTTGGCTGGCATGCATATTTACTGTATGACAAAAAGGTAGACAATATCTTTAAAAGTCACATATTGAGAAGTTCTTTGTTATGTGTATGGAAAAAGTATAGTTATAAGTTAAATGATAAAATTCCGATTTGGGCAATACCCAGACATGCAATCGAAAATATAAATATAGAACAAAATGGGACTTTGTATGAACAACTTTTGGATAAGGAAGGATATGGTTATCAATTAAAAACTATTCAGCAATTAAAAGAACAAGGAATAATTAAAACTTGGTTTCAATATGGCCAGTTACAGGCCAGATGGAAAGAGGACCAAAAAAAGGGTATTTTGCAGCATGAAGAGAACTTGATCAAGCAGATAAGAGACCAGAGCCAAATGCATATAAAAAGGTTATATAATTGAGATATATTATTGGAAATAGATTCTGAGACAGAATTAGTTAAGGATTGTATGATAATGTGGGCACAAAACGTAGGGGAAACAATAACGTTGGACACATGGGAAACTATATGGGTTAGAAATGTAAAATTTACACAGGCTCAAAATTTGAGAGAAAATTTCTATAAAATGTTTTATAGATGGCATTTAGATCCAAAAAAATTAGCCTGTATGTATCCGAATATTCAGCCCAAATGTTGGAGATGTGGAAGTCAGGATGCCACGTATTATCATATATGGTGGACTTGTAAAAAAATTAAGGCGTTCTGGATAAAAATTTGGTGGATAATCCAAAATATATTAAAGAAAAAGATTAAATTTACGCCACAGTTTTTTTTGTTAGGTATTATAACAGATTGTACTGGACTAGAAATAAAGTTGATTTTAAATTTAATAACAGCGGCAAGACTACTAGTGGCACAGTATTAGAAGAAACAAGAAATACCTACGATTCAAGAATGGACATTAAAAGTAGTGCATTTGGCAGAAATGGCAAAAATCTCCGTATATCTCAAAGATTACTCAAATGAAAGATACATAAAGGAGTGGAAAAGATGGATAGACTATATTCAAAACAAATACCGTAATAAGAAATTTCAATTAGCTTATGAATGAAATATTTTGAAGAAATTGTTATATTAAGTAGAATATTGTTGTTTTATTACTAGGAGTTAAAGATCAAGGTTAATAATGATTTATTATATTGTTAGCTAATTATAGCTTTGAGTTTGTACATGTAATACCCTGAGCTAATCCCGGGAAATCAAGGGGGGGAGGGGGAGGGATGGAAGGGGAGGGATGGGGTGGAGGGGGGGAAGAGGGAGGGTAAAGGGAGGGGGAGGGAGGGGGAAGGGAGGGGAAAATTTTTTTTGTATAATTTGTAAAATGTTTCAATAATAATAATAAAAAAAGAAGAAGCAAAGCAGGAGGGAGACCAGGAGAATGTAAGAGAGGTCTCAGTTGTTGGCTTTCACAATGGAAGTTTCCTGATGTTTAATGAATATGATTAAAACAAGTCCTGCGGCTAAGAACAAGAATAGGGCAAAAGAGACCAGAATATTCCCAGATGTTCTTCATAAGAAAGGAAGGGTGTAACTTTGGGGATACATTGGATTCAGTCCTCATTTGGATATTTTTCATCTGGACATTTGGTACATTTTTCTGTATCTGAATAAACAAAAAGAAGTGTATATTTTAGCATATTTGACCTTTCATGGGTTACCTTCTTGGGCAAAACCTCATAGCAGAAGAATTTCCTAAGATACATTTCCTAACATTTCCATACTTTACTTTACTTTTTTTACTTTTATTTGATTTATATACCACCCTACTCCTGAAGGACTCAGGGCAGTGAACAGCCAACAATAAAATACATAACATACAAAATTTAAAAGCCGAAATAAAACCGAATTAAATAGTTTGGCCCAGACAGATTAAGACCCCAATCAATTTAAAACAAATTTAAACTTGAAGTATTAAAATATTAAAAATATTAAGATATTAAAATTTTAAAAGAGGGAGAAAATTATGTCAGGCCCGCCTGGTAAAATAAAAAGGTCTTAAGAGCACGGCGGAAGGTGCACAGATCCAGGATCCTCTGTATCTCCGGGGGGAGCTCGTTCCAGATAGTAGGTGCCCCCACAGAGAAGGCTCTCCTCCTGGGGGCCGCCAGTCGACATTGTTTGGCCGACGGCACCCAGAGGAGCCCCTCTCTATGGGAGCATACCAGCCGGTAGGAGGCTATTGGTGGTAGTAGGCGGTCCTGCAAGTACCCGGGTCCTAAGCCATGGAGCGCTTTAAAGGTGGTAACCAAAACCTTGAAGCGCACCCAGAAGACCACCGGGAGCCAGTGCAGCTTGCACAGGAGGGGTGTCACATGGGAGCGCCATGTCACTCCCATTTCCACCCGCGCGGCCGCACTCTGTGCCAGTTGGAACCTCTGGGTGGTCCTCAAGTTGAGCCCCATCTAGAGAGCATTACAATAGTCCAGGCAGGAGGTGACGAGAGCATGAGTGACCATGCATAAAGAGTCCCGATCCAGAAAGGGATGCAACTGGCAAATCAGGTGGACCTGATGAAAAATCCTCAAGGTCACAGCCATCAAGTGCTCTTCTAAAGACAGCCATGAATCCAGGAGGACGCCCAAGTTGTGCACCCTCTCTGTGGGGGCCAATGATTCACCCCCGATAGTCAGTGATGGCACCAACGGACTATATTGGGACGTCAGAAACCACAGCCACTCAATCTTGGATGGGTTGAGCCTGAGCCTATTCCTCCCCATCCAGATCCGCACGGCCTCCAGGCACTGGGACATCATTTCAAGGGCATCGTTGGGGTGGTCTGGGGTGGAGATGTACAGCTGGGTGTCATCAGCGTACTGGTGATATCTCACCCCAAAACCATGGATGATCTCACCCAGTGGCTTCACATAAATGTTAAACAGGAGGGGTGAGAGGACCGACCTTTGCGGCACCCTACATATGAGGGGCCTCGGGGTCGACCTCTGCCCCCCTGTCAACACAGACTGTGACCGGCCAGAGAGAAAGGAGGAGAAACACTGCAACACAGTGCCTCCCACCCCTAACTCTTCCAACCAGTGCAGCATGATACCATGGTTGATGGTATCAAAAGCTGCTGAGAGATCTAACAGGACCAGGACAGAGGAGCACCCCCTGTCCCGAACAATTACTTCAGTGGTGGGTTACCCCAGGTTCACACCAGTTCTATAGAACTGGTAGTAAAACTGGTGGGAGGCCCTGCCCACTGACCCCAACATCATCAAAATGCTTCTGCGCATGCACAGAAGCTTGCATACACGTGATGCAAGTGCACGCGCGCAGTCCCACTGCGAACCAGTAATAAAGGTAAGTAGAACCCCCTGAATTATATGCATGTTTCCCCTCCAGCTGAAACTTATGCACCATGTAGAAAAAGATGCACTGCATTAAAGTATGGGAAAAGAGACTTTAAAATGGGTCCCAAGGACTAATTTCCATCAATAATGAGATCACCAGTCTCAACTTCCTTGGGTTCAACAGGACCAAACTGTTCTAGATAACTGAGTGAATCCTTTCCCCAGCCATCTTTATAGGTTCCACACCATGCTTGGCCTCCAACTGGGAACAGATCCAAGCAATTTTATCAACCAGACACACAGAGAATTCCTTTGTGCTGACTGAACGGAAGGAAAATCTACATATGCCCTTACTCAGAAGGTTTCAGATAATCTTTTAAATGGCCATGGGGCAGCACTCAGTGCAATAAGAATGGAGAAGTATTGACATTTTGCATCTTGTACTGCCATGAGGTAGGCCTTAACAGAAGCTCTAGCTCATGCTCAGTCAGATTCTGTTAAATAATTAAATGCCTCATCCATAGGAGTAGGAGCTTAAGACCCTGAAGAAGAATGGAGAGATCTAGTATCAATATTGTCAATCATAAGAAGCGTCCAATCAGTGTATATTAGTCCCCGCCTACATAGTATATAAGTAGATGTACAAACGGTTATATTGTATTGTATAGTTGTTTGATATATTGGATGGATACAATAAATACTTTTGTTTAACAGAAGAAGGTGGTCTCTGAATATTATTGGGTCAGATCCTTAATTGATTAACAAATTGGTAGCCAGAGGATGGTCTATGACCCAATAATAAAAATATGATAAAGAAAATATTTAAAGAAGATAGAACAAAAATGCCAAATACAAGAGCATGTTCAAAGAAAATGACTGAACAAAAATACTCAAACGAAGATCAAAAAACAGAAATAAGAAATGGATCCATAGAAGAAAAAATTAAAAATAAATCCACTACTGAAGATATTAAAGAAAAAGAAAAAATTGTGGAAAAGGGTGAGAGCTTAAGAGAAGAATTAATTAATATTCTGAGAAATCAAAATGATGATGAAAAAATATTAAATTATATACAGAGACTGATTAATTCAAACGATACAAAAGACAGAGACCAAAATCCAACATGAATAAGCAAAAATATATGCAAAGCAATTGAAAACTCAAATAATGAAAAAACTTCAGTCGTTGAAATAGACGGTTACACTCTGAGAATTGAAAAGCAAACATGTCCGTTAGAACTGACAGTCAAAATGGCCGACCGTAAATCAAAAGGTGAAAAATTAACCAAATATTCAGAAAGATCTGATATAAAAAACAATGAAGATGACAGCGAGGATGAAGACGAAATAATAACTGAAATATATCCTTCAAAAAGACAAATTAGTGAAGCTATGAAGACTATTGCAGAAGCATTCGGATCCGGATTTAACATAAAAAATAAAGACTCGCAAAATAAATCTCTAACTGCGGAGACTGCCGAGCACAGAAGAAAATGCCAATTTTTGCCATCAACACCTAGACTTCCAGAAGCTAGGGATGAATTTTACCCTGAAAACTTCGAAGTGGGAGCTCCTGTGGGAAATCGGTGGCGTGTTGGAGGCTTGTCCAGAGAGACCGACATCCGGGAAGAGATCAGCAGAGGAGCTGCAAGTATAAGAACCTTCCCCGACAGCTGCTGGAACGAAATGAAATTCACGCATGCGCAGTCAAGTCCAGAAGAAATAGGGGAAAAAAAAAAACAGAGAAAGCCTTTTAAATTACCAACTAGCATACCAGTGCCCTATTGCTGCTTTCTGGAAGTTCAGGACCATGGACAACAACCAGTTATAGGTAATTTGATTAATAATAATGGATATATTCCAACTGACTTTCCTAAACTGAATTTAAATGGATCCAACATACAGGAATGGTCTCAAAATATTCAGATATTATTTTTAAAAGAAAATTTATTATATTTCATTGACAACCCACCTAAAAGACCATGGACTTTCGAACAAGATATTAAACATCACAGGGCTTTTTATTTGCTTATAGCTAGTATTAATTCAACCTTGTATTATTGTATAAAAAATAATCTAACTGTATTAGAAATTGTTCAGGACATGCATAACTTATTTTACAGTGACAGCTTAGCCAATACTACAAAATTGTCTACAGAATTTTTTTCTAAAAAATTCAAAGTAGGTACATCCATGAGTGAACACTTAGTGAACATGAATGCTATTAGAGCAGAATTACATTTGAGAGGAGAAAATGTGTTAGACCAAATAATGAAAAGTGCTATAATTAATTCTTTAGATCATAATTGGGACAACTTTATTGCCAACTTAGACTCTCTAAGATTAGAGGAACTGTCTGTAGAAAAGTTATCTAATATGCTAATTACTGAAGACAATTTGAGAAAGGACAGACAATTAATGATAAAAGAAACAAAAACATTCAAAAAGGTATATTTTAATGAAAAAAATAGAGAAAATATAGAATGCTATATTTGTGGGTCAAGAGAACATTATAAAAGAGATTGTCCTAGAAATTTCAAAGAAAAATATAGAAATGAATATAGAGGCAGAGTAACAGAGTAACTATCTTGAATGTTCGGTATGTAAATGCTCAAAATTAAAAATGAAAGCAAGACCAAAAAAGTCTAAACTCACTACTAAACACATCTTTGAAATGGTACATATGGGCTTAATAGGACCATTTACAACAGATTTTTCTTAACAATAGTAGATGATTTTAGCAGATATGGATTTGTATATTGTTTAAGACATAAAAATGAGGTATTCATGAAATTTAAAGAATTCTATAAAAGAGTGGAAATACAAAATAATAAGAAAATTAAAAAAATAATGACAGATAGAGGATCGAAATTTCTTTCTAATGAATTTACTAATTGGCTAAAATCAAAAGGAATATTACATTTTATGACAAATCCGTTCTCTCCATTCCGAAATGTATTAGAACGTAGAAACTCAACACTACAAACAATGATTAGATGTGTTCTAGAAGATTCTGGTATGAGCAAAAATTTCTGGTCTGAAGCATTATTGTATTCTAATTATACTCTAAATAGAACATGGTCTAGTGTAATCAATAAGACTCCTTATGAAATAATGTACAACAAAAAACCTCAGATATCACATTTACATATATTTGGTGTATCAGCTGATGTACATATACCTAAACAAATTAGACGTAAAGGAGATAAAATATCAAGAAGATTAAAATTCATAGGTTATGAGCCAGGTACAAAAGGGTATAAATTTGTGGATATCACCCTTGGCTTCCACATCTATGGCCATTTCCAGAGGGAGATATTTATTTCCTTAAACAGCCTCTCCATGCTCTCCTCACGAGGCCAAGTGGTTCCAGGTTACAAATGTAACCTGCCGGACACTCTGCTGTCCGTCATTGGTGATCTCAAATTCTCAAGGCTGATGGCCTCCATCTTCAGCATCTTTAAGGTCCCACAGGTAAGAGAGTTCTCTTGGATACAGTATGGAGTAGAGAGAGATCAAAAGCACAGACAGAAGCCAGGATTAATCTACAAGTAGTTTTTGGCTTGTGATGCTTAGTTTATATTTGATAAAAGGTAGTTTTTCTTTTAGTGCCATTTATTCTTTGTATGAAGTTGTTGGTTTTTTCTCTTGTCTTTTGACAACCAAAAAAAAAAAGGGAAAGAAGGGAAAAAGATGAAGTTTTCCAGTCAAACTGAGTCAGCCTGACTGGAGGGCCATCAACCACACAATGGTCATTACTAAAGTCAACATAAAACGTTTATTTTGTCTTTGAAAGATGAATCTTGTTTTCTCCAGCTCGGTGTTGGCTTTGAGTTCTCTCAGGGAGAGAGAAGAGTTTATCCTTCCTTCTTCCGGATTAATCCCAAGGAATCTCTTCAGTATGTGGGCTTAGTCCAGCTGCTCCTGTACTTCCAGTGGAACTGGGTTGGGCTTCTGGCCCCTGAAGATGACAGGGGAGAAGATTTCATCTCAACTCTAACGCCAATGCTCCAGGAGAAGGAGATCTGCCTGGCCTTCACTGAAATGATGAAATTGGATAATATTGAAACCACTCTGAAGAAGTTAGTTCTCAATAGCCTCACAAGGTCTAAAACAAAAGTGTTTATTATGTTTGGAGACTTAGCTGTTACTAGCAGTATAATAGGGGCAATATATATTTTTGAAAAACTCAGAAAAGTATCATTGAGGAAAGTTTGTATCTTCACTTCCCATTGGAAACTTGGCTTGGACAAATCTGAATACACATTGCAATTTATAAAACCTTTGCATGGGGCCTTGCATTTTAGGGACCATTCTGGGGATGTCTCTGAATTCAGCCACTTCCTCCTGTCTTGAGACCCCTTGAACCCCAAGGAGATATCTTTCTCCCTACATGGTGGGAAAGAGTATTTGCCTGCAAGATCCATAAATCAGGAAAGATCTCTTCGAAGGGGAGAGAACAATGTACAGGAAAGGAGAATCTGCAGAATCTGCCCAATTACACTTTTGAAACAAGAATGACAGGAGAAAGTTACAATATCTACAATGTTGTTTATGCTCTGGCACATGCTTTACATGCAATGTATGGATCCAGGGTCCGACCGACCATAATGAGGCTTGGAAAGAGGATCTCAAATGTCCACTCATGGCAGGTAATTTCTGTGGCTTTTGACTTAGTCCACAGACACTTAGATCAGAAGCTCCCCATATGAATTTCTTCAGTTACTGATTAAAGGTCTGCATCCTCTCATACCAATTCATCTGAGACGCTGGCCTTTTTTTTAGTTTACCATTTTTTTAAAAAAAATTTATTTATATGCCGCCCTTCTCCGGAGACTCAGGGCAGCTTACAATGAATTAAGCAATAGCCTTCATACTTTTGTATATTTTTTATACAAAGTCAGCTTATTGCCCCCACAATCTGGATCCTCATTTCACCTACCTTAGAAAGGATGGAAGGCTGAGTCAACCTTGAGCCTGGTGAGATTCAAACTTACAGTAATTGCAGACAGCTGGATGTTAAATGCTGCCTTAGTAGGAGGCATTAGCCTGCTATGCCACTCAGGCTCCTTGTTGTGTTACTCAGCTTGCTGTGTGAAAACAGCTTTTGATTAATAATGGATGGAAACTAACCAAGGAGAGAAGCAACCTAGAATTAAGGAGAAATTTCTTAAGGAACAGTTTACATTTGAGGACCCAGTTTGTGGGGGCAATAAGCTGACTTTGTATAAATATACAAAAGTATGAAGGCTATTGCTTAACGCCTTGTAAGCCGCCCTGAGTCTCCGGAGAAGGGCAGCATATAAATCAAATTAAAAAAAAAGCATTTAGAAGTCATGGGTGCCCCATTGCTGGGGTCATTTAACAAGACTTCTCAAATATAAACCCATCTTCTCAAGATGGCCATTATGTGATGATAGAAGTCCCAATGTCTCATTTGTAGCTCTAGCCCAAATACTTCAATTTCTGAAGGTCTCCTTTCTTTCAGATTCTTCCCTATTTGAGGAATGTGCAGTTCAACAACAGTGCTGGAGATGAAGTCTCCTTCTCAGAAGATGGACTGGGATCTGCTCGTTATGATCTTCTCAACTGGGTTCTCTACTCCAATCGATCTTTTATCCCCATAAAATTTGGGCAACTAAATCCTGAAGCTCCCCCAGGCCAGGATTTCACCATTAAATCTGATAGAATCATCTGGGCCACAAAGGTGAGCTGCAAAGAAATATAAGTGCAGGAAGGATTCATTCTCTTCCTGAGTTGCAGAAGATCTTCCTATGTTGAAAAATAATCAACTGAGTCAGAAATCATGGCAGACATTTGGTGAAAAATCTGCTTTGAATATAATGCATTTCAGATCTGATTTGTGTCATTCCACAAAGGGTTAGACTTGGGAACAACTTCTGCTTGAAACACAGGATTCAATTACAGGAAGCAACAATAATTTCCATGGACCATTTCCACTCAGTTGTTTCCTCACGGTTCTTTCTTTTAGAAATTCTCTAGTCCCATCACAATCCTTCCTGCAGGCTGAGATTCCAGATCCAATCTCCCACATCCATGGGTGTGTCAAGAATGCCCCTGGCCTGATTATCTCAGGACTGTTCCTGATTTCTGATAGACAGTGGCAATATATTTCTTTAGAAGAGAATCTGAACATAGAAGTAGGAATAAGAAAAAGAATTCAGAATGGGAAAAAGAATGAATGTATCAGGTTCATTGCTTAGGTCATATCAAGTAGTTCTCTTTTCTCTTTCAGAAGAAGCCCTTTGCCAGGTGTGGCACAAAGAGGTGCCATGCAGGAGAGAGGAGAAGAGTTCCAGAGGGGAAGCCAGTTTGCTGTTACCAGTGTGACGCTTGTCCAGAAGGGACCATTTCTAATCAGACAGGTAGACCAGACTTCAAATCTAAATCTTTGGGTATTAAGGAAGACATTCATTAAATCAATATATTTTTGTTATTGTGTCATTTCTGATAAGATTGACATGCACTCATACTTTTCAATAGAATAGAGGCCACCTTTCTTGATCCTCAGCAAGGATAGTTTGAAGGCACAATTTATCAACCACCAACTTCTATTTCTGCTTCTACTTTCACCTCCAGTTGGGAAACTAACTTTCAATCTTTTCCTGAGGAAGTGGGGCATGTGGTCCAAGCTTTTATTTGATCATTTAGAGTGAGCTTTTGGCATCGCTATCATACCCTGAGGAAATAGACATGCCTGAGAAAGAGAAGATCCATCTATTTATGTCTCTTTGATAGAGCAGAAAGAAAGGAATGAAGAGATTTGACCTGCAAAACAGAGACATTAAGGCTATAAGGTTAAGGGATGATATACACACAAGCAAAACACCAGAAGTCCTGCATAACTGATCTGTCTGTCATCTGTGGTTTCCATTATAAAGTGGGGGGAAAAACAGCAGCAATCTCAAACTGAAAGCCTCATTACTCATGGAAGTGCACAGTTAATGGAAAGCTGGAACTCAGTCCTTGTCTGTTGAATGTTTCCAAGGATCGATCCCAAAGAATCCCAACACGAGGTTTCCTTTTATAGAATGTTTATTAACACATGTATCATCTCTTACAGGAGAACATCTGGAATAACCCATGTGCACCTTGGGCATGACCTTATATACCCTGGAGGCGGGGTCAAGGTAAGGAGGGGTCAAGGGAAGGGTCATGGTAGGAAGCATGAGGGGTAGGTGGTTTAACCCCTTTCCTGCCAGGATGGTCTAGGCATTTCCCACGTAACAAATCACCCTCTAAATGCCTACCATCTGAGAACAATTTGATGTCTGTTGATTGAATTCCCAGTTTCAATGTGAGATATGAATGTTGCTTATTCTGTAATGGTTTTGTCAATATATCTGCTATCTGTTCAATGGTATCACAATGTATTGCTTTTATAAAACCTATTTCAGCCAATTGTCTAACGTGTTTGTATTTTATGTCTATGTGTTTTGAACGCTGACCTACTGCATCAGCTACTGATATATCTATTGCTGCTTTGTTATCTTCATGTATGATAATGGGGTAGGTTGGCTCAGCCCAGATGTTACTTAGCAGGTCATCGAACCATACCAGGCTGTTGGCTGCTTTGGATAAGCAGATATATTCTGCCTCTGCGGTTGAGGTAGCCACCAGCACTTGTTTCCCTGTATACCAATATACTGGACATTCGTTGATAAAGAAAATGTTACCTGAGGTACTTTTTCTACTTTTGGTATCTCCGGCCCAATCAGCGTCTGCGTAACATGTCAATATGGGTCCATTGGATCTTGTAGGTTCTAATCTTAGATAGGCATCTGGATTGTATTTCAGGTATCTGAGTACCCTTTTTACCCCCTCCCAATGATAGTTGGTTCACTTACATGTCTTGATAATAGGTTAACTGCAAGTAGAATGTCCGGTCTGGTCCAATTCGCTATATATAGGAGAGACCCTATAACTGACCTGTACAAAGTGTTATCTTTAAATGGTTCACTTTCCTCATACATATGTTTCACAAAGTCTACCTGCATTGGGGTTTCACATGGTTTTGCTCCCCCCATGTTGCATTTGTCTAATAATTCTATTATTTTCTCCTTCTGTGACAATCTGAACCCCTTATGTGTCTTTGTTATCTGTACTCCTAAGTATTTGTTGACTCTCCCCAGAGTCTTTAATGTTAAGTGTTTCTCTAGCCCTTTTGCAAAATCATCACACTTGTGTTTATGAGGCCCAAAGTACAGAATATCATCGACATAAACAAGTACATATTCAGTAGATGTACCTTCCCTTTTGGTAAAAAAACACATGTCGGCTGCGGTTGCAATAAACCCCATGTCCTTGAGCACCTTGGCGAGGCACTCGTACCATCTTTTCCCCGACTGTCTTAAACCGTACAAGCTTTTGTTCAGTTTCCATATACTCCCTTGTTGCGTGTCTCTACCGGGGGCTGCCTTTACGAAGATTTCTTTGTCCAGCTCCGCATGCAAATAGGCAGTTTGTACATCAAACTGGTATACCTCTAAGTCCAATAGTGATGCTATGACCAGGGTGCACTTAACACTCTCAGTCCTGACCGTAGGTGAATAAGTGTCTGTATAGTCCTCGGGATACTTTTGAGCAAAGCCTTGTGCCACCAACCTGGCTTTGTACAGTGTTTCTTGGTTTTCCAGTTCCTTAATTTTATATACCCATCTTGTTCCTATGGCCGTTTTGTCTGCTGGTTTCTTAGCAGGTGTATATACATTTAATTCTCTTAGACTGGCCATCTCATTGTCCATGGCTTGCTCCCACTTTGCCCTTTCCTCTGGTGGCAGTCTGACTACCTCCCTGTATGAGTTGGGTGTGACTCTACCTGTGTGCACTGACATTACATAGTCTTCTAATTTCTTTGGTGTTTTGTTTCTGTTGCTTCTGACTGGTCTACTGGGTGGTGTATCTGCATCGTGCATGTACCTTGCTTCCTTTTGTGTTAGTGTATCTACCTTGATGATGGGGTGCCCTTCTTTCCATTCCCTAGTATCTATTTCCTGTCTCTTGGATTTTACTTCTGATTTCTCTTCCCTTACTGTGGTGCTACTTTTGTCCTCGTCCTTGGATGCATGTTTGTCTCCCTGTATATGTAATGTCTCATTTAAATGTATCTTGGACCAGTTGGCATTCTCATGGAAGGTTGCCATCCTGGATATCACGAACCTGTTGTTTTTATTGATGAACCTATACCCCTTAGTTCCCGTCTCATACCCCATAAATAATAATCTTCTTGAAATTTTGTCTCCTTTGTGTCTCAATTGTTTGGGGATGTGCACATCAGCAGTGACCCCAAATATGTGTAGGTGATCTATTTTGGGTTTCCTGTTATATACTATTTCATATGGTGTTTTATTGACTATACTAGACCATAGTCTGTTCAAGGTATAGTTCGAATAAGTGAGCGCTTCCGCCCAGACTTGTTGCCCAAGACCCGCGTCCTCTAGGGCGCATCTGGTCATCGTTTGCAGTACCCCATTTTTTCTTTCAGATACCCCATTCTGAAAGGGCGAAAAAGGGCTAGATTTAAAATGTAGTATCCCATGATCTTTCAGCCAATTGGTAAAATCCCTGGACAAAAATTCTGACCCTCTATCAGTCATGACTTGTTTTATTTTTACATTATGTTGAGTCTCTATCCTTTTATAAAATTCCTTGAATTTTTGAAATGTCTCCCCCTTGTGGTTGAGTGTGTAGACGAAACTGTATCTACTGTAATCAACTACAATTGTGAAAAAATACCTTTTTTTGTATTTAATAGAGGGTCTCATGGGCCCAACTAGATCTATGTGTACCAATTGAAAAATTGATTCTGTTGTACGCGCCCCTTTTTTTGGTTTTGGTTTTGTTTTCATTTTTGAACTTTTACAAATAGAACATTCCAGATAATTTTTACAATTCTTTATTTGAAGTCCATTAGTACATCCAATCATTTTCTGTATAACTGGGAAGCTGACATGGCCTAGCTTCCTGTGAAGTAGGTGGGCGCAATTGTCATGTATGGGTTTCCCTATCTGTAATTTTTCTCTGTGTGTCGTGTTTTCCTCAGTGCCTTCTGAGCTGTCCCCCTCTATCTCTGCATTGTTTTCCTCACTGACTTCTCCATCATTGGTATGTGTGTTTATGCTGGTTTTGCCTTTTTCTTCTGGCTGGAGATATGCTAGTTCCCCACTAATAATGACTGTGCCTATTTTCTTATTGTTTTTTGTCATGTGTATTCTCTCTTCTCCAAATGTGGTTGTAACTCCCATGTCTCTGACTAGTTTTATTGTGGCTAGAATATTATGGGGTATCTCAGGGATGAGCAGTACCCCCTCTACTTTCCCTAGGCCTGCTATATGTGTGTCTCCTCTGCCTGTTACTAGTACCTTGTTCTGATTTGCCACCTTTATGTGATATCTCTCTTCCTTAAAAGATGAGAGTATTTCTCTGTTGTTAGTTGTATGATTAGTGGCTCCCGAGTCGATGAGCCACATACTCCCTCTTTCTGTTTGTGTCAGTGTACCTTTGTGTTCTCCAAGGCCATACATTGACCCTGAGCTATCATTTCTGAAGTTGTCCCTTTTTGTTCTGCTGTCCCTTGAGCTATGTGACTCTCTTTTTCTGTATCTATCTTCTGTAGTGTATCTGTCTGGTGTTCCTGACCTCCTTCTATGTCTGTCTCTGGAATAGCTACTCCTCCTGTCCCTTGAGTTCCGAGGGAACTCATAGTGGTTCCTGGAGCCACATGTATAGCATTCTGGTGTGTCTTGCCCTCTGACCTGAAACTCTACCTTTTTTACTGCTCCGTTGCTTGTGGACTTGTCCCTCCTACAGCTGTCTTCGGCTGTTAACTTGTTTGTAGGTGTTTCTAGTGGTATTTTTTCTATGCTGAGTCTGTCTATTTGTATTATGAAACTTTCCCAGCTGGAGTCTAAAGAATTTATTATGATGCTTTTCATGCTTTGGTCTGTTATGGCTTCTCCCCTTTGTGCAAGCTCTGCTCTGATGCTATTCAGGTTGACTATGTGTTCACCCATGAGTGTGCCTGCCTTAAGTTTTGCTGAATGAAATTCCCTAGATAATTTTGTGGTTGTGGCTGCACTCTTGATGTGGAAGAGTCTAAATAATTTCTGCACTATTTCTGACACTGTCATGTAGTTGCCTAAGCTAGGGTAAAGGGAAGGGGATATACCAGCAATTAGTAAATAATAAGCTTTGTGGTGTAAACAATCCACCTCATATGTCCATGGCCTTCTGGGAGGATCATCCACTAAATATAACATTTCTTCTCTAAGAAAAATTAATTGTAAGCTTTGGTTCCAGTCCAAAAGGTTAGTCCCATCTGGTCTGAGTTTACTAAAGTCAGTTGGCAAAGTCAGGGAACTGTGTGTAATGTTACTCACATTCAGTCGCTGTCCATGGTTTTTAAGTTGAGGGAACTCGCAATATGGCTTAGGGATGCCTGGTACAGCTCTGTACTGACTTGTCTCTATTTTTTCTCTATTTTCTCCCATAGGCGGATATTGCGCATGCTCCGGTCTCATTCTTTGCTGGCAGTTGAGGTGGAAGGAGCTCTCGTCCGTGGCTCCCTGGTGAAGGCCCCAGCCGGGGTGATGAGTCCAGGGCTCGGCCTCTGCTGGTCTCGTCCAGCGCTGGTCCTGCACAAAGTCTGAAGAGGAACAGATGGGAGCATACGGCTCGACCATGACCTCACTTCAAACAGAACGGGAGACAGCCGAATGAATGGAAGAATTGCAGCTGAGGGAGGAAGCTGATGCTGCTAGATGGTCAGTAGGAGTGGGAAGATTGCCGGAACAGGGGAAGACCCCCTGGAGAGTAACCAGCTCCAGACCCCGCCAGGAAGAAGCTGTGTGGATGCAGGAGCAAAAAGAAAGCCTCATGATGGCACAGGCATTACAGCTCATTCACGACGTTGAAGAAAGCCGGAAAAACTGTGAGTCTTATGGGCTTCCTGTGGGGAAGGGAAGAGTTTACCCCGGGGAAGAGCCAAGAGAGAGAGTGTGTGGGAGGGGGAGAAGAAAAAGAAGAGGCTAGAGGAGAAATGGTTCAAACCTCTGAGGGCCAAGTGAGAGATGCAGCAGCCCAAGGGGCCCCAGCCTTGCCGGTCCCCCCCCCCTCACCAATGGAAAAAACCAAAAATCCCCCCCCCCCGACTGGAAAATATGATGGAAACCCAAAAACCCTGGGGCTTTTCCTGACCCAAGTCTGGAACCACATGCAAGATTGGGGGGAAGATTATTTGTCAGATGCAGCCTGAGTGAGATGCGTCACGAATGTGCTAGAAGGAGTAGCAGCTAATTGGATGGTGGTCCTCCACAATAACAACTCCAGCCTGCTGAGAAATTACAAACAGTTTATGACGGCCCTTAGAAGGCGGTTTGAAGACCACCTAGCTGAGCGGAAGGCGAGGCTCAGGATGAAGGGTATCCAGCAGGGCCACAGGTCGGTGGCAGAATATACCCAAGAGTTTCATGAGCTGGCCCCTTATATGACAGGATGGTCAGAAGCGGCCTTATTAGAGAGTTTCAAGGATGGGCTAAATGAAGAAATATACAAAGACTGCAGAGCCCGGGGGGTCCCCGAAGACTTGCAGTGTTGGTATATAGCTGCTGAAGATGTGGAAATCGAGCTGGCCCGAAGCCGACTCCGAGGAAGCAGCGCGAGAGACCCGTCATCCTCTACTTATCGTAAAGGAGCGCCAAAAACGGCCGCGGGGAGAGCGGAATTCAAACCCAAATCGAAGCCCTTCACATGTTTCAAGTGTGGAAAAGAAGGCCATCGGGCTGCCGAGTGCTTCTCTAAACCAATGCCAAGGTCTCCCGCCCCGGCTCCTAAGAAGGCCGACAAAGTGCCCATGAAAGCTCACGCAACCACTCTGGAAGGAGAAGTCGTTGAGTTCGCTCCCCGTAACCAGGGTGAGCTGGGAGCTCTGACCACCACCGAGGACAGCAGAATGGACTCCGACTCCAGCAACCTGGTGAGTCAGACCGAGAACCCTATGCTCATCCCCATAGAACTAAGGGTACCGTCCACAGGGACACAGGCGCAGGTATTAGAGTTATTAGACTCTGGGTGCACTAGGTGCATAATCAGCCCGAAAGTGGTGGAGAAAATGGGCCTAAGACTTAAAACATTAAAAAGACCCATTGCATTCTGTCAACTGGACGGATCGATTGCGGGAGGGGGTCCAGCCACCTTTGTGACTGAAACGATTGAGATACAGTTGGGGAATCACATAGAGACTCTCAGGTTCATCGTGGCCCCTGGCATGGAATGGCCCCTCATATTTGGACTACCCTGGCTCCGTAGATGGAACCCATGGGTTAATTGGAAGACGGGGGTTTTGCGCTTTCGCACCAAAAATCCCGGACTAGGAAAGAAAGAAATCCCTCTGGAGGATGGGACAAAACCCAAAAAGGCAGAAGTGGCCATTGGTCACATTGAGGGGGAGGAAAAGATTCCAAAAGAGTACTGGGATCTTCATGACGTTTTTAGCGAAAAGGCTTCAGATACACTACCCCCCCATAGAACTACGGACTGTACCATTGAAATTCTGCCCAGGGTGAAGCTCCCTAAACCAAAAATAGACCCCGCGAGAACTGGAGGAACTCTGAAATTTAATTGATAAGAATTTAAAGCGGGGTTTTATACAACCAGCCCGACCCAGGGTGGCGGCGCCAGTAATGTTCTGAGAAAAGAAGGATGGTTCTTTTAGGTTCATAGTCGACTACCGGAACCTAAACGCTATTTCCATGGAAAACATGTACCCCTTACCACTTATGAAAGACATGTTAGCCCACTTAGGGAAGGGGAAAGTTTTCACCAAACTGGACTTACGAGAGGCCTACTATCAAGTGAGAATCAGAGAAGGGGATGAATGGAAAACAGCATTCAATTGCCCCTTGGGATGTTTCCAATGTAGGGTGCTCCCTTTTGGACTACAGGGAGCCCCTGCTGTGTTCATGCAATTGATCAATGAAGTACTGCATGAGCACCTATACAAAGGTGTGTTGGTCTACTTGGTGACATTCTTATCTACTCCGAGAACATGAACGATCATGTCAAATTGGTGCGAACTGTCCTGAAAAAACTCAGGGCTGCTGAACTATATGCCAAACTTTCTAAGTGTGAGTTTCACCAAAACAAAATTGACTACCTGGGGTATCGCATATCGCATGAGGGAATAGAGATGGATCCTGGAAAGGTCAAGGCAGTAATGGAATGGGCCGCGCCACGCACCCGCAAGCAACTGCAGAGTTTTCTGGGATTTGCTAACTTTTATAGACAATTTATCCCCTCATTTGCCAAAATCGCACTACCCATAACCAATCTTCTAAAGACAAAGGGGGAATTAAAACCAAAACCCTCCCGGCCTCTTGAATGGACTATGGAGTGCCAAGCAGCATTTGAAAAGTTGAAACGGCTGTTTGCTGCTGAACCAGTTCTCAAACACCCGAACATGGAAGAACCTTTTGTAGTACAGGCGGATGCCAGTGACGTGGCCGTCGGGGCAGTTCTTCTGCAAAAGAATGCCGAAGGGAATTTGCAACCCTGTGCTTACACTTCTCGGAAACTGTCCGAAACCGAAAGGAGATGGGCCATATGGGAGAAAGAAGCTTTTGCGGTGCGCTGGGCTTTGTTAACATGGAGACATTTTCTGGAGGGGGATAAACATCCGTTCGAGGTTTGGACTGACCATAAAAATCTAGAAGCGTTGAAGACCCCGCGTAAACTATCACCAAAACAGGTTCGTTGGGCCCAACACTTCAACCGGTTTAATTTCACCCTGCGATATCTTCCTGGAGGGAAGAATTTCATGGCAGATGCACTCTCCAGACTTCCTCAATACAACAGCACAAAGATGGAGGTGGTGCGTCCTATCATCCCTTCGACACAACTAGCAGCGCCAGTAACTACTAGAGCACAAATGAGGACCGATCCGGCCATCTCGGGTGATTTGCTTCAAAAACTACGTGAAGCCCTGAGAACGGACGAATGGTTTAAAAATCACTCAAATGAATGCGCCCTCCGTGATGGACTACCCTGGACTGGGGCTAAACTGTATATTCCTGCCAGCTTAAGAACAGTGCTGCAGTACACTCATGACGCCAAAAGGGCGGGACATTTTGGTTTTGTTAAAACTTTGCAACTTGTCAAGAGGCAATTCTGGTGGCCTGCACTCAAAAAGGACATAGAAGCGTACGTGGCAAGCTGCCCGGTGTGTGCTTCCGCTAAAAGACCTCCAGGGAAAACCCCGGGCTTACTTCAAAGTGTGGCAAGACCGAGCGCCCCCTGGAAGGAGATATCCATGGATTTTATTGTTGACTTATCAGAGAGTGAAGAGTGCACAGTCATTTGGGTAGTGACAGACTTATTTTCCAAACAAGTGCACTTCATCCCTTGCTCCAAAATTCCTTCAGCTAAAACCCTTGCAAAATTGTTCATTCGACATGTTTACCGATTGCATGGAGCTCCTAAACAGATAATTTCTGACAGAGGTGTACAATTTACGTCCAAATTTTGGAAGGAATTTCTAAAGTTGATAGGCTCCGCCCAGGGCTTAAGCTCCACCCACCACCCCCAGACGAATGGGGCTTGTGAAAGAACCAATGGCATGCTAGAACAGAACCTGAGGTGTTACATAAATTACCAACAGGACGACTGGGTAGATTTGTTGCCATTCGCCGAGGTGGCATATAATAACTCCATTCATAGCAGCACCGGGTTCACTCCATTTAAGGTAGCATCGGGCCAAGACTTTGTTCCTATCCCCGAGCTGCCTCAGGGGGACCCACAGAATCCTTCTTTGATTGAGTGGATTGAACAACTCAGAAGTACTTGGGCAGTAACTCGAAAAGCGTTAGATGAGGCCCACCAAGCCCATAAATCTCAAGCTGACAAAAAAAGGTGTTCGCCACAGGTCTATAATGTGGGCGATAGGGTTACCTTTCCACCAAGTATTTGCAGACCTCTCAAAAATCTAAAAAGCTTGGGCCGAAGTATGTAGGTCCATTCCCCATCACTAGACTTATTAATGCAGTCACAGTCGAGTTGGAGCTACCAAAAACTTTGAGACGGATCCACCCTGTGTTTCATGTTAGCTTGTTAAAACCAGAGCACCTATCTCCTTTGCGCCCAGATCAGGCTCCTGCACCCGTCCCCATTTTAATAGAAGGAGAGCAACATTTTGAGGCTAAAGAGATCCTGGACTCTAGAAAATACCATGGTAAGGTGCAATATCTGGTGGCCTGGAAACATTTCCCATTATCGCAAGCTGAATGGGTGAACAAACGTGATGTCCGGGCACCGAGGAAAGTACAATTGTTTCACACCAAGTATCCTGATAAACCCTAATATTTGTGTTATATTGTTTCTCTTTGTTGTTTTCTCTTTCCCTATTTAGGACTAACGTCTCTGCTGCAGAGGGGCTGAATGTCAGCCTCCGCCTTCCTGCTTGGCTGCCATAGAAAGGGGGAGGGGGGTGTGGGCTATGGGGGGGGGGCGAAAATGAAACTTACTTAGAGGCTAGTATGCTTAGAAGGGGAAATCGAAACCACTGTTATTGAGCCAACCGTCGTGACATTCCTGATGGATGATGCGGGCAGACGTGCTTCCACCTGACCCCTAGAAGACCTGTGGATTGGATGATTTATGATGGACAATGGGAGGGGATGATTTGTATATGCAGGTTCACGGGTAAAATCCTTAGTTTCAGCTTTGCTTGGTTGCATTCAGTTTCTTTGCCAGTAAAAGTACAGATTTTTCACAATAATGGAGTCTGGTCTTTTCTTTCCTGGTTTTTGAAGGAAGCATACCTGACAGTCTGGCTGACGGCACCCTGAGGAGGCCCTCTCTGTGGGAGCGAACTGGCCGGTGGGAGGCAATTGGTGGCAGAAGGCGGTCCCGTAAATACCCCGGCCCTAAGCCATGGAGCGCTTTAAAGGTGGTCACCAACACCTTGAAGCGCACCCGGAAGTCCACCGGGAGCCAATGCAGCTCGCGCAGGAGAGGCGTCACATGGGAGCGTCCCGTCGCTCCCATAATCCCCCGCGCGGCCGCATTCTGCACCAGTTGAAGCCTTCGGGTGCACCCCAAGGGGAGCCCCATGTAGAGAGTGTTACAATAGTCCAGACGAGAAGTGACGAGTGCTTGAGTGACTGTGCGTAAGGAGTCCCGGTCTAGAAAGGGGCGCAACTGGCGTATCAGGTGAACCTGATAGAAAGCCCCCCTGGCCACGGCCGTCATATGCTCTTCTAAAGACAGCCGTGCGTCCAGGAGGACGCCCAAGTTGCGAGCCCTAGGCTTCCTGTTTCCTTTTATGACTGCCTGAGCACAGCACAGCCAATCATTCCTTTTATATCATTTAAAGTCACAAACATAATTTTCTATATATTAACTACCCAACCGTAGGATGAATATCCAACACGACCTCACTTTATATATGCAATAGAATATTTTCAATATATACAATGCCTGTTTATGTTAATCTGATTGTTGTCTTCTTTTTGATAGCCAAGTATACCATTTTCCCCAAGATAGAAATGTTGGTGTTTGGTCTCTGTCTTTCAATTTTTTTGTCAATCTATCTGCTTCCACACAGTCCAGTATCTTTTTTATTATTGCTTCATCTGGTGGGATATATTTGTCTTTCCAGAACTGAGCAAATGTTATTCTCGCTGCAGTAATAATACGTAATACAAGGTACCACGAATCTTTTTTAATGTTTTCCGGCCTGGAGCCGAGCAAGCGTGTCTCTGGTCGCAATTCAAACTCCTGATTTAGAATTTCCTTTAGCCATTTTTTAATTTTCTCCCAAAATTTAATTGCTTCTGGACACATCCATCATTGATGATAATAAGTACCACGTTCAAATCCACATTTCCAACATTCAGCGGGCTGTCCAGTAAACATTTTTGCTAATCTGTCTGGTGGGAGATGCCATCTATATAGCATCTTATATATATTTCCCTTGTATGTAGTAGATACTACCAATTTCATGTTTCCCCACCAAATCTCTTGCCATTTTTCAAGGTGAATTGGGTAGCCAATTTTTTTCCCCCAGGCAATCATCGTGTCCTTTACTACTTCTTCGCCAATCTCTATCCTTATCAACAATTTATAACATTTGGAAATCATACCCTTTTCCTGACCCATCAGAATTTTATCTAACTCCTGCAGGTCAACATTTATGCCATTTCTATCTCGATCACTTTTATATTTTGATTGGACCTGCAGGTAAATCCACCAATCCAGTTTGATCCCTGAGAATTCAGCTCCTGTCTTGACTTTAGCTCTCCTCACGTATCCAACAGATCTTTATATGTTGACTTTTTCGTGTTGTTAATTAGTATAGGATAGGTCAAAGCTTCTAGAGGCGATATCCAACAAGGTACTTTCATGTAATATTTTTTACTAAACTTCTCCCAGTTCCAAATTAGAATATTCCTTATATAGTGCCGAGTGAACCATTTACTTTGGGGAGCACTATCCCGCTAGAATGCCGCATGCCAACCTTGTTGCAAATCGTGGCCTTCTATCTTGAGAAGATGATTATTGCTTAGAATTATCCATTCTTTAACCCAAATTAGTAAGGCGGCTAGATAATAATTCTCCCAGCACAGTAGACCCAGATCCCCTCTTTCTTTTGTCTCCTGCATCATTTTCTTTTTAATCTGGGGTTTTTTCCCCTGCCATACAAATTTTGTTACAACCTGGTTTAAGTCTATAAAAAAAAAAATGGGTAGATTCGCTGGAGCTGTTGAAAAAGAAAGTTAAATTTCGATAGAACATAAGATTTTATTGTTGCTATCCTTCCCAAGAGTGATAATTGAATTTTACCCCACTTATCAAGATCTTTTCTTACCTGGATTGGTATTTTAATATAGTTATCCTCCTGGATGCTTGAGCACCTACATGTTAACCAAATTCCCAGGTATTTGACTTTACTAACTACTCTAAGTCCTGTTGCTTCCTCTAAGTCTTGCTTACCTTTCTCTGGGATGTTCTTAGTTAGAATATTTGTCTTCTTTTTATTAATTAACAGGCCTGCTACAGCCCCAAATTCCTCAATTTCCTCCAGCAAGGATATACAAGATTTTAAAGGGACTTCCAAGATAAAGGCCATATCATCTGTGAAGGCCTGGGTTTTGTATATCTGATCTATAATTTTAAGGCCTTTTATTCCTTCATCATTTCTTATTTTGTGAAGTAAAGTCGTTAACAATAGTATAAAGAGTAAGGGGGAGAGAGGGCACCCCTGTCTTGTACCTTTACCGATGGGGAATTCTTCTGATAAATCACCATTTATCAATAGTCTAGCGGTCTGTTTAGAGTAAATAGCTTTGATTGCATTCAATAATTTTTTGTCCAAAGCCCATGTATTCTAATTGTGATAGTATGAACTCCCAATTAACCCTGTCAAATGCTTTCTGGGTGTCGATAAAAACTAAAGCGACCTGTTTACCTGGATGGTTTTCATAATATTCGAGTACATTTAGCATAACTCTAAGATTATCTCGTAGTTGTTAAACAAAGACTTTTGATTTCAGATGCAGCTCACTGTGACCCCTGCACAGAAGACCAATATCCCAACAAGGACAAGGACCAATGCATTGCCAAAAAGATCCATTTCCTTGCCTATCAAGACACCCTGGGATACATTTTAGTTTTTCTTGCTCTTTTCCTCTCTGTGATCACATCTGCAGTCCTGATGATTTTCTATAAACATCATGACACACCAATTGTCAAGGCCAACAACCGAGATCTTACCTACATCCTCCTGGTTTCCCTTCTATTCTGCTTCCTCTGCTCCTTCCTTTTCATTGGTCAACCAGGGAAGATCACGTGTCTCTTCCAACAATCTGCCTTTGCCATTCTCTTTTCTCTTGCAGTTTCCTCTGTGTTGGCAAAAACTGTCATGGTGATTCTGGCTTTCATGGCCACCAAGCCAGGGAACGAGACAAGGAAGTTCTTAGGAAAACTGCTGACCAACTCCATTGTCATAGTCTGTCCCTTGATCCAAGCAGTCCTTTGTGCCACCTGGCTGATAACCTCTCCCCCATTTCTTAATTTGGACTTCCACTCCTTGTTTGGAGAGATCATCTTGGAATATAAGCAAGGCTCAGCTGTAATATTTTACAGTGTCCTTTCTTACCTAGGACTTTTGGCCCTTGTCAGTTTCACAGTGGCATTTCTAGCTAGGAAATTGCCTGATAGTTTTAATGAAGCCAAGTTCATTACTTTTAGCATGCTGGTCTTTTGCAATATTTGGATTTCCTTCCTCCCCACCTACCTGAGCACCGAAGGGAAGTCCATGGTGGCTGTGGAGATCTTCTCCATTTTGGCCTCTGGAGCTGCTCTCTTGGCTTGTATCTTTTCCCCCAAGTGCTACATTATTCTACTGAGGCCCGAACTGAATTGTAGAGAAAATATAGTAAGAAACAAGAATTTCTAACTAACGCAACAGCTGGCCTCGTTTATATTTGTCTTTGAGGCATTTTTAGAATGTGATTTCAGAAAAAATAATGATACAAAGGAGACATTTGTCCATAAAAGAATTTCTTATCAAATGCTGCAACTGGTTATAATATACCTGCTTTCAGCAACAATCACCCAGCCTCTCCTTTATCATGTCTTCAAAGTATCTTTGTGTTGTCCAGTGCCTTATGTGGACGGAAAGCTAGTTCTTAAACATGTGTTTATTATTTCAAGGAGGAAATATTATCGTTTTAATCTTTTTAATTTACTTATTTCATAATATAGTGTTTTAAGAGTTTGGTTCTGTTTCAGTTTTTTAAAGCATATATGGATGTTTCCTTAAATGTCTGAGGCTTTGTGGAGTTCCCTACCAGCATTCAGTTATTTTTGATAACATCTCCCTTTCCTTCAAATGGTCTGTCATGTGAGAAAAAAAAAACATAGGAGTGTGTGTTAATTGACCCATAAAATAGCAAACTTAAATTCTATGATTTTCAACAAGCTTTAACAAAATGTCTATGGCAATGTAAGATAACATAACTGGTATGAGTGCATCCTTTGGACTTCACGAGTTCTTCCCACTATTCTCTGAAGAGAATTTATCCAGGGTGCACTCTTAACAAATAATTCTGCTGTGAGACTTATTGGTTCTTGGTCCTGTATTTGAATCCACTGTGGTTTTGGGAGGATTAAGCAGTTGCAATAGCCAGATAAACATTACAGACAGTCCTTTTTTTTAGCAAGGATGAAATAGTAATTTACAATACATCACATGGATAGGAATGGAACAATTGGCTACAGTCACCTCCCCCTGGTCACCCCACCTTACCTGTCCCAACCCACCCTCCCACCAAAACCACCCTTCTCTGGTGGCTCCTCCCCATCATCCCCACCCCTGTTGCCTTGCCCTAGGCATTTTGCCACAGTACAAGTTGACCTGGCAGATTTGTTTCATGGAACAATTGTGTCTCAACTGTTCCCAAACCAGATTGGACCCAGAAGGTCCTTCTCATCACCTTGACCTCCTCCTCCTCTTCCACCACCTCCTGGAATTGGGGCCCCTTCCCCATTTTTCATCTCCTCCCAAGTGACAGTCGCTCTTGGCAAAGAAGAATTGGGGCCAGGTGGACTGTAGCCAGGAAGAGACTCTGTCCACCAGCAAGGCCAGCAAAGGCAGGATATGACTGGTGGTCTCAGATGGAGACTCATACAGAGGGCTTCCTAGATCAGAGGCTCCTTCCAGAGAAGGCCCCTCTTGAACTCCCCGTGATTTGCCCTGCTTCCATCTCAGCTCTTTCTCTCCTGGACTCATCAAGAATTTACTCCCACCAGGTAGTTGTAAGGAGAGCAGAGTCCTGCCCTGCACACATAGTGGATGACATCTCATGTGCCCCCTTTTAAAAACTGGATACCCTGGGCTGATTGTTTAATAGCAAATCAAAACTCTGGGCTGAGTGCTATAAGACAGGAACAGAATCTTTCCTGCCCTCATGCTCACCCCATGCACCTCAACCAAAAGGGGGAAGCTCATGAGGAATTGAGGGGCAAACAGGATCATTCCTTCTGTGGCCCAGAGTGTCCAGTTTGCAATGAAGAATACCAAAGCTTCTTGCATTTAGGGGGATGTGGACAGCAAGAGAAGCGAACAAGGGGAAAAAGTGGCATTTGGGGGAATCTCTGAGGAGAACAACTTGGAGCAAGGCAAGTGGCTATGGATCCCTCACCTGACTTGAGACTGGAGGTGGCATTTCAACTTCATTCTGCCATGGGGAGTCATGCCACCTCCTGCCCAGGGAAAAAGGGGACAAACCTCATGAGTCAAGATGGGAACAGAAAGACCTGACCTCAGGTGGCAAGATATTCTATGATATCTTGATATGCCCACAGGGGGGCAATTTGATTTTTAATGGGGGCAATTTGAACCTTGTTTAAACCAAGTTAATAGCCTTTTAGGCTTCATCCGCATGAGTAGAGTTCACTTTTTGAGTAAAGTAAGAATTATATGTCACGGGTGGGGGGAGGGGGTATCGGGATTTTAGAGATGCTTAGGTAGGGCATGGCCCAAAAAAGGGTTGAGAAACATTGTTCTAGACCCTGCCAGCTGAAACTCTGACCATGAAGGCCTGTAGTATGGCCCTTCTGCCAAACCAAGTGGGATGGGTGAATAACATTGGGGTGAGATGATTCCTCAGGTAGAATCAAAGAATAACAGGGCTTGAAGGGACCTTGAAGGTGTTGTAATCCAACCCCTTACCCAAGGCAGGAGTCCTTGTACATTGTGACCCAATGGCTGTCCAATCCCTACTTAGAAACCCCCAGTGATGGAGCACTTATAACTTCTAGAGGCATGCTGTTCCATTGATTAATTATTCTCTCAATCAGAAAATTACTCCCCCATTCAATTGTGGGTTTTATTTTTCTATTTTTTTAAATATAAATTTCCAGCCATTATTTCCTGCCCTTCCTACAAGTGCTTTGGGGAATAGATTGATCCCCTCTTCTCTATGACAATTCCTCAAATATTGGAAGACTGCTATCTATGCACCTTTGGCGTATAACTATAATGGCCACATCACCATGGAAATTGTTTTCAGACAATTTCTCTGGACAAAAAAAAGAGATGAATACCATGCACGAGAGCGAGACACAACCTGGTAGCTTAGCTCTCCTGGTTAAATGCCATGTAGCACTTTCTTTCTTTCTTTCTTTCTTTCTTTCTTTTTTTTAAAAAAAGTTTTTTTTTATTTTCTACACAAACATACAATGTATTTTTTCTGAACAGAGTATTGGCTGGTTCACAAATTTAGACAATTTTTAGCCTTTTCAACACAATTTATATATTCCCTTTTTGCCATAATATTTATTCTCTCTCTTTTTTTTATAGACCAATATTACCCTTCATCCTAACCTCTAATCTTAACCAAATTCAAATTTTCCCTTCATCACTATATTAAACCCCTTAAGTTTAAAATCTCACATAATATAATTCCTAGTATTTCCTGATATTCCCTTAATATAATCACTAATATTTTCCATTATCAGTTATTTCAATATCCAGCATCTTAATAAAAATCAATTAATTATGTTGTGTTACAATCATTCATTTCTTCTAAAAATAATAAACCAAATTGTTTTGCCATACATTTCCTTAAATCTTATTCCAAATAATACAATCCAACATCAATTATAGCAATATTTTCTCTTTATATAATAGTAATAAACCAAATAACTTTTACCATATATTTCCTTGAATCTTATCTCTAATTTTCAATTACTTTGTCAAACATATTTATTTATACCTCTTCAAAGAACATCTTAATCATTTCTAGTTTCACCACAATTTGATTAATTCATAGTACAACATCATTTCAACTTTTTTCTTTTTTGATTAGGTTCCAAATATATAATTAAAAATATTCCAATTGTTACAATTTCTCTAATTAAATTTAAAAATATTCCAGCTGTTACCCTCTAATTTATTTAAACTTATTCATATTTTTAAAACTTATCATTATATAAATTCCAACAATGCAATTAAAAATATTCCAATTGTTACAATTTCCCTAATTTTAAGTAAAAATATTCCAACTATTACCATCCCATTTCTTTTATGTACACTGAGAGCATATGCACCAAGACAAATTCCTTGTGTGTCCAATCACACTTGGCCAATAAAAAAATCTATTCTATTCTATTCTATTCTATTCTATTCTATTCTATTCTATTCTATTCTATTCTATTCTATGGCCCACCCTGCAATGGATTATGGGGTTGTTAAATGAAGATGATGATGAATACGTAAGAATAAATTTACATTCCACTACATTAGAGTTTCCATTCCACTCATTTGTCAAACTTACTCATATTTCTAAAACTTATTTCAATTCATTCATACATGCATAGTGTTATGTATATAAATTTGGGCGGGAAGTTTGAATTAACTGACCATCAGCTGATTGGCTGTCCACCACAACTGTAAGATATATAAGAGGAGCTGTTTCCCCTGGTCAGTTGCTGGATTCTCACCCTGAAATAAAGAGCTGTTATCACACACTGCCTGGCTTGCTGAGTCCTCATTCACCCAACCTAACATTGGCAACGAGGATGGGATCTTGAGGCCAGAAGCCATGGCAAGAGCTGAAACCACGGGCCTACAGAAAGAGTTGAAGCCACAAGCCAATGAGAGAACTGAAACCGAGACCAGCCAGGCGAGAGAGCGAGCGGAGGACCGGAGAATCTATCTACGTTGTCTGCCTACACCCCGCCAGCGCCTTTCAACCCTGTGGAAGAGAAGTGGGGATCGTACATGTCCCGCTTCAAGTGCTTCATGGTGGCCAACGACCTCCAAGGGCTATCGAACATTCGGAAGAAAGCCCTGTTCCTGAGCCACTGCGGGCCGAAGGTGTTCGACATGGCCGAAGCCCTGTCAGAACTGAACATGGTCCACACCATTTCGTGGCAAACACTACAAACGCTCTTAAAGGACCAGTATGCCCCAACGCCTTCCAAGTACGTGCAGAGGTTTGAGTTCCAGCAGTGCAAGCAAAAGGATGGCGAATTGATCAGCGAGTACGTCGCTGCCCTGCGTAAGGCCGCTAATCAGTGTGAGTACAGAGACTTGGATGAAATGCTCCTAGAGCAACTAATCTGTGGAGTGAGAGATATTCGCTTGCAGAGAAGGTTGCTCACAAGGACAAACCTCACACTGCACATCGCATTGGACGAGGCCAGGGCAAGAGTCATCTACCATCGCAGCCGATAAATTCCAGGGCACAACACAGCCAAAGACAGCACAGAAAGCAGCTCCAGTCCACCAAGAGACCGTCTGCACCATGAGCGAAGCAGAGTCGGAAGAAGAGGTCTGCAGGACCGAGCAGTACCGGCAGGACTGGAGAGGTAACCGAGATGCCTGTGCAAGTTGTGGGGGGCCCCATCCGCGTCAGAACTGCAGATTCCAAAACGCCATTTGCTGGCATTGCGAGTGGAAGGGGCACATCGCCAGAGTCTGCAGAGCTAAACAGAACCCCCAGCACAAGTCACGAGGCAGCACCAGCCATTCAGAGATGGCACAATGAGTGAGAGCCAATCAGAGGGGAGGACAGCGGAGCAGCGCAAAATTCAAAGACCTGGAGGCCTGCACCATTCGAATCGGCAGGACCTGCACGTCCCCTGGTGAGAAGACCTACACAACGGTCGCGATTGAGGGCCAGGACTGCGTTATGGAGATTGACACTGGATCACCGATAACCATCCTGTCCTGGGACAAGCTGAAGCAGACCCTCCCCAGCATCCAGAGACGACAACTACAGCACCAGCGGTTGGGCCTGCACGACTACCAAGGGAACCGCATCCCTGTGGAAGGCATCGGGGAGTTCCAGGTGGAGTATGGGGAATTCCGGGAGAAGCTTCCCCTCACCGTAGTCAGCAGAAAACTCCCAAGCCTGCTGGGCATGGACTGGTTTAGAGCCCTGGGCATGGGATTCATGGGAGTCCGGAACGTGAGGAGCACCCTACGGGATGACCTGCTACAGGAGTTCCAGGACGTCTTTGACGAGAGGCTTGGCAAGTATGTGGGGACCCTGATATCTTTCAACCTTGACCCCAATATTGCCCCCATCCGGTTGAAGCCCAGGAGGGTACCCTTCGCCCTAAAGCCCAAGATAGACCTCGAATTGGACAAGCTGATAAAACAAGGGGTGCTGGTGCCAGTAGACCATGCATGATGGGAAACTCCAATAGTGACCCCAGTTAAGCTGGACAGGTCAGTGCGCATCTGCGCTGACTATAAGTGTACGATCAACAAGGCCCTCCAGCAGAGCACCTATCCACTTCTGATCGTACACCATTTACTACATTCCCTAGGCCCTGGCAAGATATTTGCCAGTTAGACCTCGCGCAGGCATACCAGTAGCTACCAGTAGATGGCATGACGGCAGAGGCACAAACAATCGTAATGCACAGAGGTGCCTTTAAATGTACCCGACTCCAGTTTGGAGTCAGCGTAGCCCCAGGACTTTTTCAAAGCACCATGGAGAGGCTACTACAAGGGATTCCCAGGGTCGTGCCCTATTTTGACGATGTACTTGTCACCGCAGAAGACGAGAGCCAGCTTGGGGAAAGACTTAGAGAAGTGTTAAGAAAATTCAGACGTGCAGGGCTACTGGTCAAGCGAAACAAATGCCGGATAGCAGTCCCATCAGTAGAATTCCTGGGGTACCAGGTGGATGGAACCGGCATACACCCCACAGAGAGCAAGGTCAGGGCTATCCAAGACGCACCGACCCCCAAGGATAAGGTGGAACTACAAGCGTTCCTCGGACTGTTAAACTTTTACGCAGTTTTCCTCAAAGACAAAGCCACAGTAGCCGAGCCCCTACATAGGCTGTTAACGAAGAAAGCCAAGTGGGTTTGGGGAAAAGCCGAAGCAACAGCATTTGCCGCTGTAAGAAGTTGTTATTAGCTAAAAGTTTCCTGATACAGTATAACTCTACGCTTCCCCTCGTGCTAGCTTGTGACGCGTCCCCATTTGGCATGGGTGCCGTCCTAAGCCATAGACTGCCGAACAACCTAGAGGCGCCCACTGCCTACTACTCACGGACTCTTTTGAGTGCCGAAAGGAACTACAGTCAACTTGACAAAGAGGCCCTAGCAGCAGTCTCAGGAGTCAAGAAGTTCCATGAGTATCTATTCAGCAGAAACTTCAAACTCATCACAGACCATCATCCCCTTTTGGGTCTCATCGCAGGAGACCAACCGACACCGGCAGCCCTATCACCCAGGATGACACGCTGGGCCATCTTCCTGACAGCCTACTCGTATCGCTGGTACATCGACCAGGGGTGAACATGGGCAACACCAACGCCCTCAGCCATTGCCCATTACCGGGCAGTTTAGAAGACCCCACACCCGGAGTTCCAGTCCTGCTGATCGACGCCTTGGACTCAGGACCTATCACTTCAGCAGAGGTAGTGAGGGCCTCGGCCAGAGACCACATGATTCGCAAGGTCTCGAGCTGGGTCACAAGGGGGTGGCCGGACACGACTGAGGGCGGCGAATTCAAACAGTTTTGGAACATAAAGGATGAACAAACTATGCAAGGAGGCTGTCTGTTGTGGGGCAATCGGGTCGTTGTTCCCTTGTGCCTAAGGGAGAAAGTGTTGGGGCTATTGCATGAAGGGCATCCCGAGATAGTTCGCATGAAGGGACTAGCTAGGAGTTATGTCTGGTGGCTCCTTATGGATCAAGAAATCACTGAGTGGGTGGGGAAGTGTCAGCCCTGCCAGGAATCTAAGCCAGACCCTCCAACGGCACCAGTAAGGGAGTGGGAGTGACCCCAGGAACCCTGGTCCAGGATCCACAGAGATTTCGCAGGCCCCTTTCACGGCCAGATCTTCATGATCATTGTAGATGCATTATCCAAGTGGCTATAAATTAAATTGATGAAAGCCACTACCACCGAAGCGGTTATCAAGGAGCTAAGACAGCTATTCGCCACACACGGTCTACAGGACACCCTAGTCTCGGAGAATGGGCCCCAGTTCACAGCCACCCAGTTTGAGGGATACTTAGCAGAGCTAGGAATTAGACATGTCCTCTCTGCCCCATTTCATCCGGCTAGTAATGGATTGGCGGAGAGATGTGTGAGAACGACCAAAGAGGCACTGTCACGCCTAGATCCCGGGGACTGGCAAGAAAGAGTAGACAAGTTCTTGATGGCCCAACATAGCACACCATGCACGGCCACGGGCCGCAGCCCAGCGGAGCTCCTGATGGGGAGGAAACTCAGAGGGGTCCTAGATAGACTGCACCCCAACTACTCACCAGACAACTTCAGGGGAACTGAAAGGAGGCTGAGAGAGTTTACGATAGGGACACCAGTGTTTGCGAGGAATTACGGGAGCGGCCCACTTTGGGAGACCGGGGTAATCACAGAAGTAACAGGCCCCAAGTCATATAGAGTAGACATGGGAGATGGGAGGATTTGGACCCGACACATTGACCAGTTGCAGAAATGTTTGACCGATAACTCAGAAGATTTCATCACCGAGACAGGCCCTGATTGCCAACAAAACTCTGAAGCTAACTCAACCCCAAGGCAGGCGGAGGACTTATCTGTAGATCCGGAGTTCCAGCGCCGCCCCATCGAGGAGGATCAACCAGCCGAAGAAGTCACTGCCCAGGAAGAAATCGCGGAGGCCCCATTGGTGGAGCAGGGAGAAACAGGGAGTTCCTCCGACCTGTTCGACATCGTGCCATCGACTGAACTGCGCAGGTCAGCTAGGGTGCGAACACGCCCTAGTCACCTGAGAGATTTTGTATGTTAATATTTTAATATTTTAATATTTTAATATTTTAATATTTTAATAT
>WNWU01000106.1:2254580-2266962 GCA_012654045.1 Ptyas mucosa
ATATTTTAATATTTTAATATTTTAATATTTTAATATTTTAATATTTTGTATGTTAATATTCACCCCAAGTGACTCTGGGAGGGGAGGAGTGTTATGTATATAAGTTTGGGCGGGAAGTTTGAATTAACTGACCATCAGCTGATTGGCTGACCACCACAGCTATAAGGTATATAAGAGGAGCTGTTTCCCCTGGTCAGTTGCTGGATTCTCACCCTGAAATAAAGAGCTGTTGTCACACACTGCCTGGCTTGCTGAGTCCTCATTCACCCAACCTAACACATATAGTTTTCCATTATTTTATATTATTTAATATCACAAGCTTATTTCTAACATTCATTACATCTATAAATCTTACTTCAATTCATATTCCAATTCTAAATGTATATTCCAATTCTAAATGTATATTCCTCTTTCATTTTTTTCTCCCTTTCTATTTCTATTTTTTTTTATTTTTTTTTTCCCCTTGTTTTCTTTTGTGGTTTAATGTCCTGAACTTTCCTATTTTGCCCTGTATTTCCCATTATTTCCCATCTCTTTTCCCTTTTTCTTATTTTTCCACTGTTAATCCCAATGTAATCTTTAACATTCTCCTTTTTATTATTACTACCCACATAATTATTTAATTTTTCATAGTCAATCTTGTTGTCTTTGTCTTCCTCTTTATTTTCAATCTCTATTTCTTGCTTCTCATTCGTTATTTCCTTGTCAACTTGAGTGTACTCTAACACAATTTTTGGCTCATCAGGTTTCGATTTTCCATGCATCATTGTAATTATTTCCCTTTCTTCCATTTTCAGTGATAGATACCTCATCTTCATCATTTCCTTAAAATTCCTGCGCCATTTTATTTTTTCTGGGTTAGTGTTATTCCAATTTAAAATTTTGTTGTAGTCCTCCTTTTTTAATCATCAAAGTCAAGCTGCTTGCTTGACAAATTGCCTTATCCTTGTATTCTGGAGACCATTGAATTGCAACTTTCTTTCCAAAGGCTATAGTTCTTTTCAGGCTAGGTTAAAAAAGATAATCTACCGGAATTTCACTTCTCTCCCTCCAACTTCTCCAATGCCTCTGTTTCTTGTGAGTCAGATGAGGAGATGGGAAGGAAAAGAACCAGTTAATGAAGCCCCAATTTTGTCTCCTGGACTTTCTGATCCAGGTGAGCCTGAGGTTATTTTACAAATGGAGGGAAAAGATTGTAGGTATTTGCTTCTAACAAATTGTACATGACAACAACTACTTCTCCTCCTCTCTTTTGGTGTCACATCTGGATTAAATAACAAAGCAGGGTGGGCACACTTCCAACTGAGAAAGGTCTTCCTCCCCTCTGGGCACAACTCTGCTTCAGTGAGACATGGGAGAGAATATCATGGAGGAGAGCAGCCTTGTTAGGTATCAACCTGGCCTTTAAAAGCAACACCTGAACCTGGAGCCACCAAGGATCTGGTCTCCAGGCACTGAGAGCAGAATCTGAGGGTCGTTCAGTGGGAGAACTTCCAAGTGGTGGACCTGGGATACGGGCCATCCTCTGTTCATCCCTGTCAAGATGGATCTGCCTGTCCCTTCAGTCCCCCCCTCACTCAGCCCCCCAGTTCCCCCTTCTAGGCCAAGGTGGACATATCAATCTCTACCCTCCAGATAAGAAACATAAACCCTCAACAATTAGAGATTCCCTCAAGCTACATCTTCAAAGCTCTTGGAGGTCTTTTGGGGGAAGATCACAGTGGTCCCACTCCACCATGTGCATTCTCTCTCATTTTGGCATGTGGCAAGAATACACCATCTACCACATGGAGTGCAGCACCATCACCTCAGTTGCAGTCTTCATAAACCACACTTTATTAAATAAACTAAGAACTCTTACATGAACATGGAAAGACCACACAGAAAGAGCCAATAAAAAGGAAAAAAAATGCACCAATTCTATAACTTTCTCCCTATTCAGTCAATGATGTAGCCCACAGGCTGTCACTTCCCTGCCTCTCATGCAAAAATTGATATTACTAGAAAAGATGGGAAATGAAAATTCATTATTTATTTATTTATTTATTTATTTATTTATTTATTTATTTATTTATTTTGATGTACATGCTGCCCTTCTCCAGAGTCTCAGGGCGGCTTACAATGCGTTAAGCAATAGCCTTCATACTTTTTGTATATTTATACAAAGTCAGCTTATTGCCCCCACAATCTGGGTCCTCATTTCACCTACCTTAGAAAGGATGGAAGGCTGAGTCAACCTTGAGCCTGGTGAGATTAGAACTTGCAGTAATTGCAGGCAGCTGCGACTTCAGAAGTTAGTAACTTCTGTTACTAACAATTTTAAAATCAATTAGGATTGATATATGGAGTTCCAATATGGAGGCCCTAATCTTAATATTAGGCAGGGTTCAAGGGTACTAATTATTTCCTTGTCATTAGAAGTCAGGCAGCATAAGTGACATCATCCTAGAGTGTCTCCAAACTCCATAGCTGTGGGTGACCTTCTCAAACAGTCTCTGGAGACAAGAGACCATGTTGAAGAACGGAAGAATTTAATTCCCTTATTATTGATCTTCATCCAGAATTACTTTCTGGACATGTCCTGGAGGAAGGACCACAACCACTACAGAAATTGACCCCAGGAGTGTAGTTGTGGCTTTTCACAAACAAGCTTTTCTCCAGACTCTCCTCTGCACATAAACCCCAGGAGAAGCTCAGGATCCCAAGAAGACAAGTTGCTTCTCCCTGTAATTATGACCACCTGGGCCTTAGGGATCTTATGCTACTTCTCCAGTAGCTCCTCTGATGCACAGTTCAGATTGACACCACATGCAAAGGCTCTTGTATCAGAAAAGGATAAACTCTTTAGGTCAAGCTCTGTGGGAACAAGTTTTGGGATACGTAGAAGTTCTGATCTTGATTGTACTTTTTTCTCCTTTCCAGGTCAAACTGAGGGGTTCTCTGTTTATCTCAGGAAAATCACTGGCATTTCCATCTTGTGAGAGTGCTTTGAATTTTTCCAACTGTTTCTGTTGTTCATATTAGAAACAGGAAAGGGATTAATAAAGCTCAATGAATTATGGACCTCCTGCTTCTGGTTCTGACACTGCTTATGTCCCAGCCAGTCTCTGGGAAGTTTAGAAAGAAATGCCCTCTGAGTTTGGAGTACCACAATGGAAATAATCCATGGAGCTCTTACAGCCCAGGAGACCATCTCATTGGTATAGTGAGCACTGCAAAAACAATGCCACATACAACACTGCCTTTCAACATGGTTCCTTCTATTGAGTCTCCTTCGTAAGTCAGTCAGGGTGATGCAGCTACATTCCCCCTATTGTTAATTCTGAAACTGTCCTTTTCTTCTTATTCCACTTACTTCTATATTGCAGGATCTGTCTAATTTCCCGAATGATTCTGATTTTCATTGCTTCTTTCTTTTGTCTTATTTTGTGAAAGGGGCTCAGATTCAATGATGAGGCTGAAAAAAACCTGAAACAATTCCATATTATTTTTATCTCCCAATTCAATTCTGAATTCATCACTTGAATGCTGAAGTTTGATTAAAGTAGTGATTGAAACAGTTGCCTCAGCCTAGCACATTTCCATATTTATGTAACTGATCCTTGATTTTGGATCAATGTTCGCTTAAGACTCAGTAGGCTTGTGGAGATAAAGAACATTATATATTAAAAAGTATTTATTGTTACTCTTGATAATAATTTGATTTTTTTTTTTACAATAGGAATACTTATGGCTTTATAAATGCCCTACAATTAATTTTTGCCATACAAGTGGTCAACAAGAATTCCCAGCTCCTGCATAATCTCACACTTGGCTACGACCTCCATGACAACTATCTGAACACTTTACGCACTTCCGATGCCTTGCTGGACATGCTCTCCACTGGAGAAGCCAATGTCCCCAACTATGGCTGTGGAAGGAAGGAGAACCTCATGGCTCTTCTTGATGGAGCTAGAAGGGACATCTCCATCCAGATGTCCACCTTAGCAGATACCTACAAAGTCCCACAGGTTTGTGTGTGTTTTCTCTATCTGAGAAAGTGAGTGAGTGAGCAATAGATACACACATATCTTCTCTATGGAATTCAAGAGCTACTTTAAGCATATTAGCAAACACGTTAACTACTTTTATCCTTATTGTTCAAATTCATCATAAAAGCTCTGAAGAGCAATAACGTCCCAGGAAAGGACTTTCTATTCAGCTTTTCAAAAACTATCCCTAATTGTGGAGCTTCTATTGGCATTTTTATTTTCACATATAAATAATACCTGCCATATCCATTTAGATTGAAGTTAACAATAGTAGTGTCTGTATATATTAAAATGGAATAAAAAGGACTAGCAATTTATAGGCCTGCTAGATATTGTAGCTAAAATATATGCTATTTGTCTCTTACGTAAACTTGTGAATTGGGTAGAAGAAAAGTGTATTCTTTGAAGGAGAAGCGGAAGGTTTTAGGTAAAGTTATAATATAAATTTGTATAACTAAGACATAAATTAATAGTTTAATATTGGCAACAGATTGGCCTTGAAATGTCTAATCACAAGATATGTCAGTCAAGTAAACCACACTTTGTTGGCCTTATAAATGTTAGTGTATCATTTGACACAATAAACAGACAAATATTCTGGAGGAAATTGATTGCCTTCAAAATGGAGCTCAGCCTGTTGGCCCTGATTCAACAGTGGTCCAATTTAGATTTGAATTACTTAAGTTATTCAACAGAACATCCTACAAGATCAAAGAAGGAAGTTGATAGAAGAAAAAAGAAAAGAAGAAAAACTAAATAAGACTTTAAAATTTGGACTATTGGGAAGAAGCATATTAGAAAACTACAAAGACTATAAATCACCAAATAAGTTTTAAGGATTATAAACGTAGAGGATTTGGAGGTACAATTCTGGGATTGATTACATCTTAGTATTTTTGGAATTTTCAGATATTGGGACATTGGAGCCCTAGGGGTGTATTGAGTATTTTTTAATATACTATTACAAAATATATAGTGCTAAATGGAACTACATTTCTGTAGGGGAGAGTGAGCAATGGGGTACCCCAAGGTTCTGTCTTAGGCCCGGTATTCTTCCATATCTTCATAAATAATTTAGATAAGGAAATAGAAATGGGAACTCATCAAATCTGCAGATGACATCAAGCTGGCAGGAATAGGCAACACCCAAAAAGATAGGCTCAAGATCCAGAAGACTCTGAACAGACTTGACCATTGGGCCCTATCTAACAGAATAAAATTCAATGGTGAGAAAAGTAAGGTTTTGCATTTAGGCAAGAGAAATCAAATGTACCTATATAGAATAGGTGGAACCTGGCTCAATAGCAGCAGATATGGGAGGGACCTAGAAGTCCTAATACATAACCACTTAAACATGAGCCAGCAGTCAAAAAAGCCAATGCAGTCCTAGGCTGCATTAATGGATAGAATCAAGATCACGTGAAGTATTAGAACCACTTTACAACACCTTAGTAAGACTACACTTGGAATACTGCATCCACTTTTGGTTACCACAAGATCAAAGAGATGTTGAAACTGGAAAAAATACAGAAAAGCAACAGAGATGATTGGGGGGCTAGAGGCTAAAACATAGGAACAATGGTTGGAGGAGTTGGGTATGTCTAGTTTAATTAAAGGAAGTGCTAGGGATGACTTGATAGCAGTCTTCCAATATCTCAGGCATTGCCACAAAGAACAGAGGGTCAAACTATTCTCCAAAGCACTTGAGGGTAGAACAAGAAGCAATGGGTGGAAACTAATCAAGGAGAGAAGCAATCTAGAACTAAGGAGAAATTTCCTGACATTGAGATCAATTAACCAGTGGAATGGCTTGCCTTCAGAAGTTGTAGGTGCTACATCAGTGGATGCTTTTAAGAAGAAACTAGACAGCCATTTGTCCAGGATGTCTCCTGTTGAACAAGGGATTAGACTAGAAGAGCCCCAGGGTCCCTTCCAACTCTGTTATTCTGTTAAATCTTCTGGTTTTAAAATTCCTGCATGTGTGGGTCTAACTCTGGTAAATTACAGGGGTGATACAGAAATATGAGTTGCATTTTTCATTCTTATTCTTTTTTTACTTAATTTGTTTTTGTATTCCATTTTTATATACAGCATTTCTAATATTCTGTCTTTAATATTGTTTCTTTAAATGGCCTAATCATTAATCAGCAACAATCTGTTTAATTTGTTCATTAAAAAATTGGATTTATTAAAAACTAATGTTTTGGACTTGATTTAACCCTAAGTATAACACAGCATTCTTCTTTATTGCTGTTTTAGATCATTGTTGAAACTGCTTCAGAGGCTCTGAGTGATAAAAGCCATTTCCCCTTTTTCTACCTGATGGCCCCCAAAGAAGGGATCCAGTACCCAACAATTGTCCAAGTGCTCTTCCATTTCAGATGGACCTTGATTGGCCTCTTTGTTTCAGACACAGAGAAGGGAGAGAATTTCATGAGGACTTTCACTCCTATGCTTGTCAAGAATGGAATTTGTGTGGTTATATTGCAACTGTTCTCAACAACTGGACACACAGCAGCCCTCAGGAAGGCCCTCTCTAAGTGGAGACAAGTCAATGTCTTCGTTCACTTCATAGAAAATATTTCCATTTTTGAGAGAATTCTTCCTTTCCATTTAATATTTGAAGATTTACCAGGACCTATTGAAGGGAAAGTCTGGATGTTGTCAGTCCTTATGAGATGTACAATAGGAACGCACAGACTTTTCAAATATATCCATAGTATTTGGAGCTTTTTTCCTCAGTGGAAGAAATTGCCAGAAGGTGATGTGTTTCATCGCTTTTTCTTTCTGGAAGATCAGTTTGAAGATCATTATTTCCGCTGTTCTCTTTCAAAGAGTGTCTTTTCTGTCAAAGGCCGCAGAAGATGCACCCAGAAAGCCCCACTGGAGACCCAGAAGAAAGGGAACAGGGTCCAGATCACATATAACCCCCATTATTACAGTGTCATTCAGACTCTGGCCCAGGCCTTAAATGCTGCATATTCCTCGAGATCGAGGAGAAGGAAGGAGGTGGGAGAGAGGTTGGGTGCTCCAAGGCTGCAGCCATGGCAGGTAAGGGGTCCTGACAAGGATCCATTAAATTTAATTAATTTTTAGAACAGGGGTGTCAAACTTGATTTCATGGTGGACTGCATCAGAGTTATTTGACCTCAGGGTCTGGGGTGGGCATGGCTGGGGTGGGTGTGGCCAGCTCAATGTCACTTGTGTTGGCGCCTGTGGTGGCCCAAGTGCTCTGCCAGTGAAAACGGGCTCCCAAGCTCTCTTTTCAGCTGTGACAGCCTCCTGCAACCCTCTGCCAGTGACACGGCACTCCCGAGCTCTATTTTCACTGGCAGAGGCACCACAACTCGATCCCTTGCTGTTTCCAGGGTGGCCCCACAAGCCAAATCTAAGCACCCTGCAGGCCAAATCTGGCCCCCATGCCTTGAGTTTGACCCCCCTGTTTTAGAAAGTATGCAAATGTGACAGCGAGAACCTCTTTGTGGTATAAAATGGCAAGAGTTTTGGCCAATCTATTTGCTTGGGATAGTGTTCCAAAGAGTGGGCATCATGGCAGATATATTTGATACTAAACACTGCTAAATTTTAAAAGGATGTATACAATTTGTGGCAAGTTCTTAAAGAGATGGGAGTACCAGACCATCTCATTTGTCTCTTGAGAAACTTATATGCGGGTCAAGAAGGAACAGTGAGAATTGGACACGGAACCACTGATTGATTCAAAATTGGGAAAGGAGTCCAGCAAGGCTGTATACTGTCACCCTGCCTATTTAACTTATATGCAGAGCACATCATGAGAAAGGCAGGGCTGGTTGAATCGAAACCGGCCCTGCCGGTTTTGATTCATTTGATAATCTTGGAATTAAGATTGCTGGGAGAAATAACAACCTAAGAGATCCAGATGATACCACTCTAATGGCAGAAAGCGAAGAGGAACTAAAGCACCTCTTGATGTGGGTGAAGAAGGAATGTGCAAAAGTTGGCTTGAAACTCAACATTAAGAAAACTAAGATGGCCGCAGCGTGCTGAGCCTCTGCCAGGGGTAAGCGGTCTTTGGCTAAACAGGACTGTTGGGGGGGTTGTTTTGTTACCCCCCCCCTACATGGATGGGAAGAGGTTTTACCGGTGGACCATAGGGGCTGTCATGAGTCCTTGAAGCTTGCTTGCTGATGCCGGGGCGATGGGTGAGAGCGATGGCTGCTGCAGGGCTCGGCGAGTAGCAAATGGCATCTGGGCATTTGGCGACGGAGGCGCGAGGCCCTGGAGAGGCTGGAGCGGCAGAGCTGGCAGGCCAGGTCGCTGAGAAGCCAAGGAGCAGGGACGGCGCTGACCCTCTCCTGGGGCATCAGAGAGGGTCTCCTGGAGAATCCGGGGGGCCTCGGGCCAGTCAGACGGAGGAGAGGGGAGCTGGAGCGGTGGAGTCGAGGGGAACTGGAGGCGACTTGCTGGCTCTAGTGCTTGCTCTGGTGGTACCGATGGTGGATACGAGACCTGCTATACCCATGGGCCATCAAGGGACTGTCTCTGCCCTCAGCTGGCCGCCGCTGAGATTTCCTGCTGGAGTCATATCGGTTGTGTCTATTACACTCTTTGGGCACGAGGGGCATTAGGGACCTATAGGGGCTGATAAACCCTAAGAGGTTTCCCTACACCTCCATTGGGGGTGGTAAGCCCCCTTACCCGCATTTGGTCCATCTGGCAACCCTGCCTGGGATCAGCGAGCTGGGACTTGGACTTGGACGGTCAGGAGGTCGCGGGTTTTCCTCCTCCATTGAACTGGCTTGGCTCTGGGCGGCGATTCCCACTGCCGTGAGAGGGCAGTTGTGGTTCTATGACACTGAACTGGCCATGCAGGGGTGAGAGCTCTGCAGTGGCCGAGAATACCGCCGGAAAGATCTCCCAGTGAATTCCGGGATGCTGTCGGGGTGAGAGGACGATGGTGGTTATCAGCTATGCCCCACCCGGGTGTTGTGGGGGGACACCTGGGGGAAGAAGTTCCCAATGCCTGGGAGAATCTTGGCCTGTTTCCAGCCTGTTCCAACACTTCCTGTTTGCCACTTCTGCACCCTCTTCCATGGCTGTTAATGGCTCCATGATTGTACTCAAGATCAGACTTATGCGTTCTAAGGAATGCCCCCCATTCCTGGAAGTGGCCTACCAGCCTTGCCAAGAAATACCTCAAGTATGGGTCCTGGGATCCCAAGAGGTGGCATGAGGGTGCTGGGGTTTTTAATAGTTCCTTGTACTCTTTTTTAATTCACTTTTTAAGGAGTGGGAGGGAGGATGTTATGTGTACAACCAGGGGCAATCCACAGGGGTCGAGCCCGGGTCAGGCAGGGGGCTATGATTTTGAGGGAGCGGGGTTGGAGGTCAGGGACAGGGCTAATTCCCATACTGGGGAGGGTGTTTCCATCAGTACTGTGGGTGGAGGGGCAGATATGGTGGGAGCAGGGGGCCATATCGTGTTATGGGAGGGCGCACTCGCTATCTGCGAGCGATTGCACGCTCCGGCCCCCAATGCTCTTCTTGTTCCCCAGGTTGCTCGGACCCTCAGGGCCTGGGCCTTCAGTTGATGTTGTGCAATGCCAGGTCCATTGTAAATAAAGCCCCCCTCATTTGTGATCTTGTGCAGGAGGGGGGTGCGGATCTGCCGGATATTACAGAAACCTGGTTGAGCCAGGAGGGGGGGGTCTGCCTTGTTGAAATGTGCCCACCAGGTTTCCGCTCATTCCATCAGCCGAGGTCTCAGGGAAGGGGGGGGGTAGCTGTTGTTATAAAGGAAGGTCTTGGTCCGAAGGAGGCCACTGTGCCTCAGATAGCTGGATGTGAGTCCCTCTTTGTGAAGTGGGGTCGTGGGGTGCAGATGGGCCTGCTGATCGTGTACCTGGCTCCCTGCCACCTGGAGGCATCCCTGCCTGAACTGCTCAACGTGATAGCCGGGGTGGCGGTTGATACCCCCAGACTTATGGTTATGGGGGATTTCAACCTGCTGTCTGTCAGTGAAACGTCTGAGGCAGCTTGGGAGTTCATGGCTTCCATGATGGTCATGGACCTGACCCAGTTAGTTCATGGCCCTACTCACACGGGGGACACACTCTGGACTGGGTTTTTATCTCTGGCCCAGTGGCTGAATGGTTTAGATATAGGGGATATAGTGATTGAGCCCGTGTCATGATCAGACCATTCTCTCCTTCGACTCGACTTCCGTACTGCTACTCCCCGCCGCAGGGTGGTGGAACCGACTAGGTGTTTCCGCCCCAGGCACCTGATGGATCCTGATAGGTTCAGGACGGAGCTTGGGCCATTCCCTGAGGCTCTGGCTCATGACTCAACTGAAGACCTGATGGCCGCCTGGGATAGGGCAGCCACTGGAGCTTTGGACCGTGTCGTGACTTTGTGGTCTCTGACCCGGCGCTGATCTCACTTAGCTCCCTGGTTCTCTGAGGAGCTGAGAGAGATGAAGCACCAGAAAAGACACCTGGAGACCGGTTGGAGGGCTAGCCTTTCCAAATCTGACCAAACACTGGTGAGGTGTCATATTAAGACCTTCCTAGTGGCGATAAAAATGGCAGAGTTTAATTATTTTTCCACTCTTATAGTGTCTGAGGATAACCGCCCGGCCACCCTGTTTAGAGTGACCCTCTCCCTGCTCCATCCAGAAGCGTGGGAGGATCCCTTGGAGGGCAGGGCTGAGGATTTTGTGCAGTATCTGCATGACAAAATTGCTCAGATTCAGGAAGGCTTGGACTCTAACTGGATAGATGCAGGCGGGGTGATGGAGGCAGGTCTTGAGAGTGTTATCTGGGAGGAGTTTGATCCGGTGACCCCTGAAGATGTGGACAGGATTCTGGGTAGACTCAGTGCGGCCACATGTTTATTGGACTCGTGTCCCTCCTGGCTGATGCTGGCTTCCCGGGAGGTTACCCGAGGCTGGCTCCAGAGGATTATCAACACTTCTTTGAGAGAGGGTTGCTTTCCTGCCGCCTTGAAAGAGGCATGGTGAGGCCCCTCCTCAAGAAGCCCTCCCTGGACCTGGCTGTTTTACAAACTACCGTCCAGTCTCCAACCTCCGCTTTGTGGCGAAGGTTGTTAAGAGTGTGATGGCGCGACAGTTCCCCCAGTACTTGGATGAAGCGGTTTATCTTGATCCGTTCCAGTCGGGCTTCAGACCTAGGTACAGCATGGAAACGGCATTGGTCGCATTGGTTGATGATCTCTGGAGGGCTCGGGACAGGGGTTGTTCCTCTGTCCTGGTCCTATTAGACCTTTCAGTGGCTTTTGATACCATCGACCATGGTATCATGCTGCGCCAGTTGGAGGGGTTAGGGGTGGGGGGCACCGTGTTGCAGTGGTTCTCCTCCTTCCTCTCTGACGGTTGCAGTTTGTGCTGACGGGGGGCCAGAGGTCGACCTTGAGGTGCCTTGTATGTGGGGTGCCACAGGGGTCGGACCTCTGGCCCCTTCTGTTCAACATTTATGTGAAGCCGCTAGGTGAGATCATCCATGGTTTCGGAGTGAAGTTCCATCAGTACGCTGATGACACTCAGCTGTACATCTCCACCCCGGACCACCCCAATGATGCTCTTGACATGATGTCCCGGTGTCTGGAGGCCGTGCGGATCTGGATGGGGAGAAACAGGCTCAAGCTCAACCCATCCAAGACTGAGTGGCTGTGGCTCCTGGCGTCCCAATATAGTCAGTTGGTGCCATCTCTGACTATTGGGGGTGAGTCATTGGCCCCCATGGAGAGGGCTCACAACTTGGGTGTCCTCCTGGATGCACAGCTGTCCTTAGAGGAACATGTGACGGCCGTAGCCAGGGGGGCTTTTTATCAGATCCGCCTGATTCACCAGTTGCGTCCCTTTCTGAATCGGGACTCCTTGCACATAGTCACTCACGCCCTCGTCATCTCCTGCCTGGACTACTGTAATGCTCTCTACATGGGGCTCCCCTTGAAGAGCATCTGGAGGCTCCAACTGGTCCAGAATGTGGCCGCGCTGGTGATTATGGGGGCGTCATGGTGCTCCCATGTAACACCTCTCCTGCGCAAGCTGCACTGGCTTCCGGTGGTCCTCCGGGTGCGATTCAAGGTGCTGGTTACCACCTCTTTGTGGTGCCGTCGGTCAAACAATGTTGACTGGCGGCCCTCAGGGGAAGAGCTTTCTTTCTGGGAGCACCTGCCCTCTGGAACGAGCTCCCCCCGGAGATACATACAATTCTGGATTTACGTACTTTCCGCTGGGCCCTCAAGACCTTTTTATTTCAACAAGCCGGGCTGGCCTAATTTCTCCAATTGTTATTTTAATTAATTTTAATTTTAATTTTAATTTTAATTTTAATTTTAATTTTAAT
>WNWU01000106.1:2266972-2298996 GCA_012654045.1 Ptyas mucosa
TTTAATTTTAATTTTAATTTTAATTTTAATTTTAATTTTAATTTTAAATGGGGTATTTAAATTGTTGGGCCAAATTGTTTAATATATTTTAAATTGCTTTTAAATTTTTGTATTTTATGTTTTTTACCTTTGGCTGTTCACCAACCTGAGTCCTTCAGGAGAAGGGCAGTATATAAACTTAAATGAATGTATGTATATATGTGTATATATATATATATATATATATATATATATATATATATATATGTATGTGAGTGAGTGAGTGAATGAATGAACGAACGAACGAACGAACGAACGAACGAACGAACGAATGAATGAATGAATGATCATGGCATCTGGCCCCCTCAATTCCTGGCAAATAGATGGGGAAGAAATGGAGGTAGTGACAGATTTTATTTTTCTGGGCTCCAAGATCACGACAGATGGGGACTGCAGCCAAGAAATTAAAGGATGCTTGCTCCTGGGGAGGAAAGCTATGGCAAATCTAGACAGTTTACTAAAAAGCAGAGACATCACCCTGCCAACAAAAGTGCATATAATCAAAGCTATGGTTTTCCCAGTTGCAATGTATGGCTGTGAAAGTTGGACCATAAGTAAGGCTGAGCACCAAAGAATTGAGGCCTTTGAACGATGGTGCTGAAGCAGTAGGCATGAGCTTAAATGGACTCCAGAGGATGGTAGAGGACAGGAAGGCCTGGAGGAATGTTGTCCATGGGGCCGCAATGGGTCAGACATGACTTTGCAACTAACAACAACATACATTTTTAAACAAAGTGCTGTCTTTATGGATTTCAGCTCAGCACTATAGAATTTCACTTTCATAACTGGATGAATGGCTGCTCTCTCTTTGCATTCAGACAATCGGTGAGGGAAGACAGAACTCTCATTCACTGGCTCAGCTCTAAAATGGCTCCTTGTTTTAGGTTGCTTTCCTCTCCCTTCTTGTCATATTTTTCCACGTCTGACACTGAGCAGATCTTTCACTCGTGTGTAATGTGTGTCAGTTATTGGAAGAGGACTGTAGCCTCCCTTCCCCAACCAAGAGATTGTGCATTTGCCTTCTTTCCATGAACATCACCCTGCTGACTCAAATTCAATTTGCAATCCATTACTTTTTTGAGACAATTTTCAAAAATATTCTTTTTAAATAATTTTTATTCTTCTCAATATAACATACAAATAAAAATATAAATAATTGGAGAAATGGTAAGGAGAAAAAGGAAAGGGAATATAGTGAGAAAAAGATAAAGAAACAAAACAGTGACTTTCAAATTTTTCTTATAAATTACATAATAATATTAATATCTCAACTTTTATTTATGTATGTATGTGTGCTGTGTAGATAGATAGATAAGTACTAGTCATTTCTTTCATAATTTTTTGATTTATTTCAAAACTTTTATTTCAAAGTTCCATTTTTTTCCCAATTCCTTATCTAACAGTTGTAAATGAAAAAAAACCTGGTTTCCATTGTATACTTATTTTAAAAATCTTCTGGATTGAAATACCAGTCTGGTCCCCTACCAGTCAGCCAAATATAATAAAAGGTACCTTCTTTAAAATGACATTTCCAACAGACATTTTAAACATCTTTATATATCTTTGGCAATTTATCAGGTATTAAACATCAATAGTACATCATTTTATAAAAATACGCTATAAATTTCTTACAATTACTTTATAATTCAACATAAATTTCCAACAGATCATTTTCATATATATTCTTATCAGCTTTTATAACTCATCCTTCTTCCAGTACAGCATTAATGAAATTATCCTTAATGATTATTTATATGATTATTTATCTAATAAATTAGCTACTACCACCAATTTATTATAGTCAGTGACTAGTATACACACACATACACACACACATTAATATCAAAAAAGGTATAAATGAAACTTTAATGATAGACCTGCATTGTAGCTTCTATCCGTCGGTTCTTATATGACATACCAAAATTTGTCAAATCCAAATTGCTAAACATCATTGAATTTTATTTATTCAATTTTCTTTATTGAGAAATCATAAATATTTTTTTCCGCAAGCTAGAAATATTTTAAAATTGATTTACAGAGTTTTGTCCAAGAGTTGATATAAATTATGCATCAAAAAATCATGATCTATCAATTCTATGTGCCTTTATTAATGAATATATTAAAGATTAGCTGAGTAAGGACTAATTGTTATTCATATCTTCCCAATTCTATAGGGAACATTGAAAATGATTTTATAATTTTTAAGACAGTTTTTTTCCACTTAATTATCACACCATCCAACCCTCACCTAACTAGATTCCAAATCAAGACCTCATGAAAAGCTTTGTGAATAATTTGTTGAAATCAAATTACATCACAAGCATTCTCACAATCTATTAATAAAGTGTAATGATACGTGGGAATGACCTTGGGAAAGGGGGAAAGGCTAGAAATGATTAGATAAGAGGGAGGGGAGCCCTCAGCTCCATAATGGGAAAAGAATCCTGCCTAATTTTTCAGGCTGTAGAAATTGTTGGCGGGCAATTTATATTTTCAGACTTGCAAGATTCAGTTAATGTACCCCAGTGGTGAAATGTAAAATTTGTTACTATCGGTTCTGTGAGCGTGGCTTGGTGGGAGGAGGGGGGTGTAATATGACTGAGTGGGCGTGGCCAACTTTTTCTTTTCTTTTCTTTTCTTTTTTACTTTTAAAACCATTTTTGTAAAAAAAAATGCTTTTAAAAGCCTCTGACGATCCCAGCTGACTTGCCTGATTGGTAGAGGCTTTCTTTTTTTTCTTTTTTAAGCCTCTGACGATCCCAGCTGACTTGCCTGATTGGCAGAGGCTTTTTTCCTTTTAAAAGCATTTTTTCTACAACCTCTTCGGTCGATGTTTAATTTGAGAAATTACTTCTAGACAAATCCATTCTTACTAGTAACCACCCAGTTGTTTATGTAGTCTCTTTATTGGCTTGTTTTGATTGTTTTGCAACAACTCTAGAATATTTTGTCAATTATATTTTATCATTATATGATTGAAAAATGTTGCTGAATTATTTTTGTTTGCTTTTGAAGAGAATGGTAACTCTTGTTCTCCCAAATAAGAATTCTTGCAAGTTACACAACTGTAGAAGCAAAGTTCAAATGTGAAAAGACTATGCAGGATAAGAAACCAAGTTTTCTGCTTTTAAAATTTCTGGATGGTTCCATTTTAGTTTCATCCCTTTCTGACCAAGAATGTGTTTTGCAATCTTTCTTTCATTAAACTGTATCTGGACCAAAATGGAGAGGTAGCAGCAGATCTGATCATCTGGAGCTTCTTGGTTTTCCCCAAGGTGGATCCCATCAATCATCAAATGGGGAGCTTTGGAAGACATAGACTTATTATCAACCAAAATGCTTTTGCACAGCTAAAGGTCCTCAACAAGGTGGGTGAATATTGTGAAATATTTTCCAAAACCTGAAGACCCATTTCAAGTGTGCTCAGCCTAATCACCATGGTGGATGACCTCCAATGAGAATTGAATGTAGGGAATGATAGTTTTCTTAGATTGCTTTGGGAGGCTTCAGCAATAAGGAAGATGCTATAATAAGGAAGAATGTTCTAAGCTGACTCAAACAACCTGGGATCTGGGTGACAATTCTTTAGAACATAGATGATGGCTCTTTTGTGCCTTCTCTGTAATGTATTATATTCATAAAACTGGCGAGAGAATTATGGGTGTTGTGGTGCTGATAGCCTCAGGATTGCTTCTTACTTGTCCTCACATATCAAAGAAGAAGGTAATTCTGTGGTTCAGTGCCAGAGTTCAGATTTGTACTGAATCCAAGGAGGTTTATTCAAGCCTGGATGGAGGTCCTGTGGATCCCAGTAGGTAATAAGGTTTGGAATTAGAATTCAGCTTATCTAAATTTAGATATCTCACTTCACCTAATTGTAGTTCTTCAACAGAAAGGACTTTATCTTGGATGGGCCTTAGAAATATCCCTTTCTGACACAAGGCTCAGGCTCATGTCCCATGTGCTACAGCAAAAGATTCCTGACTTAAGCTTTAGACACAGTCCACAACTGTGGATGGGTGTCGATACATACCTATATCAGGGTTGATGGTTGAGCCTAAGTTGCAGATGGTTACAGATGGGCCAAGGCACACACCTCCCAATTCCCAAATACACACTGTGTGAAGATGTGCATTCTGCATGCTGATTAGCTGATCTGACTTTATGGTGGGAAGCCTTCTACAATTTCTATGCTTTGTAATTTGAGCATCCCCTAGCCAGAACCTAGGAGGAGGAGTATAGATAAAACAGATATTGAACCATCGTAGAAAGGCAGAGGCATATGTTCTCTTGATGTGCAGTGACCAGAAATCTAGCCCTTTTAGCAGTGGTGAAATGTAAAATTCATTACTACCGGTTCTGTGGGCGTGGCTTGATGGAGGGAGGGGTTAATGTGACTGGGTGGGCATGGCTAACTCTTTTTTTTTACTTTTAAAAGCATTTTTTCTACAACCTATTCGGCTGAAGAGGTTGTAAACAAAATGCTTTTAAAAGACTCTGACGATCCCAGCTGAGCCCTACGATCATCAGAGGCTTTTCTTTTTACTTTTAAAAGCATTTTTTCAACCGAAGAAAAAATGCTTTTAAAAGTTAGGGGGGGAAAAGCCTCTGATGATCATGTGACTCAGCTGGGCATGGGGGGGCGGGGGGCAGGGATTTTTGCTACCAGTTCTGCGAACCAGCTGCCACCATTGCTACCAGATCAGACAATCCAATATGAACCGGGAGCATTTCACCCCTGCCTTTTAGTCCTTTTGAGGAACAGGCTCTCATGACCTCATTTCCATTTTCCCTCAGGACAGTTTTAGAAATTTAGTTTTAGAAATTTAATATCAATAGATCATCATACTTTAAAATCATTGTTTTGTTGATTATCTTCCATTGAAGAATGAAGGAATGTGTGTTAATTGGGCCATAAGGCTGAATTGACTGGTTGCCACTTAATGCTTAAATCTTTCTTCAATTCCGTCCCAAGTAGAAAAAAATGTTCTTTTCATGTGATATGCCAAAAGCAAAAGGTAGGAACTAAATGAAGAACTTGCTAGTAGTTGTATCTCCTACATCTGTTTGGAATGAGTCAGAGAATTCATATTTACCTCAGTGAAGGTCCTGAGACTACTTGTCTCCATCCATTTCTACGTCCATTTTCCATGGATGGAGAGTCCTAGCACCAACACTTTGGCATCCCTTTTCTTCTGCTCAGTCCCTACCTCAGTCCAAATGTGTGGAAAATTGTCATCCTGGATTTGTCAAGAGGGCTCGAGAAGGAGAGCCAGTTTGCTGCTATGACTGCGTTCCTTGTCCAGAGGGGACCTTATCCACTCAGGAAGGTAGGTGACACCAGAGGAAAGGAAGGCCTGGTGGAAATGGGTTTATCCAGAGCATTTTGATGAAAGTGCCTGTTGAAAGACACTTTGAAGCTTAACTGGTTACTTGTTTACATTCAAAATACACAAAACCAAAAGTTCTTGAAAAAAAGAGCTAGGAAGAAACAGGGAAGTATGGCATTGTTGGACAAGGTTTACCTTTGCCAAGAAAAATAATTCTTCTGCTAGTTAGGTTGGTTGGTCCTTCCATGTTTAACTTTCTAGGAACATTTCAGTTCTTTCAAATTTTAGGAACTAACTTAGGTTCATTACTTTTCCTCATCTGAAGCAAATTTATATTATGTTGTCCCCCATGAGTCCTGCTCCCAGTAGATATTTCTGATTATTTGTAGAACTCACTTTCTCTATCAGCCAACTAAATTTCACAGGATAGGCATCCTCTGGGCTCAGTATATTAAGAATTGCCATCTGGAGTGACCTAGAAATTAGACCTAGATATATTAACAAATTAACTATTTACTTCTAATAAGTAGGTTCCCATGAACGTTCTCCATATTACATAAGAAATACATTAGGTATTTCCCAAATTTCATACATCTGAGCTATATTGTTTTTAAAAAATGATATTTCCAATTCTTTCTCCCTGGAATACATCTTGGAAAGAAACAATAATATTAGAAAATGTCCGTTATCAGTTGTTGTCCAAAGAACAAGAAAGGGTTTCTTGAAAAGTAAAAAAACAGAATATTAAAGAAATATTGCTTTTTGATTTTCTCAGATGCAGAAAAATGCATCAAGTGTCCAGATGATAAATATCCAAATGAGTACAGAGTCCAATGTATTCCCAAAGTTATAACTTTCCTGTCTTATGAAGAACTTCTGGGCATCATCCTGGTCTCTTTTGCCCTACTCTTCTTCCTAACCACAAGCCTTGTTTTAATATTATTCATTAAATACCGAGAAACTCCTCTTGTCAAAGCCAACAACCGGAACCTCTCCTACATCCTCCTGGTCTCCCTCCTGTTTTGCTTCTTGTCTTCTTCTCTTTTCATTGGTCAACCAAGGAAAGCCACCTGCCTTCTCCGACAAACAGCCTTCAGCATCATCTTTTCAGTTGCCATTTCTTCTCTCTTGGCCAAAACCATCACGGTGGTGCTGGCTTTCCTGGCCACAAAACCAGGAAACCGAGTGAAGAGATGGTTGGGGAAGAGTTTGGCCAACTCCATCATCCTTTCTTGTTCTGCTGTCCAAATTGTCATCTGCTCCATCTGGCTGGGAGTTTCTCCCCCATTCCCTGACTCTGACCTCCACTCCCAGCTTGGAGAGATCATCCTGCAATGCAATGAAGGAGCTGTTGTCATGTTCTATGTCACCCTCAGCTACATGGGCTTCCTGGCTGCCATCTGCTTCACAGTGGCTTTCCTGGCCAGGAATCTGCCTGGGGCCTTCAACGAAGCCAAACTGATCACCTTCAGCATGCTGGTCTTCTGCAGTGTCTGGGTGACTTTTGTGCCCACTTACCTGAGCACCAAAGGGAAATACATGGTGGCTGTGCAGGTCTTCTCCATCCTGGCCTCCAGTGCTGGTCTTCTGGGCTCTATCTTCATCCCCAAGTGCTACATTATCCTTCTGAGGCCAGACTTGAACACAAAGGAGCATCTCACAGCAAGAATCAATGTAAAAACATGAGACATAACACCATTAAGATATTTAAATAATTGTAAAAGTTTCTTTTATTTGAAAGAAGACAGTTGTCAGGTATGCTTCCTTCAAAATCCAGGAAAGAAAGAACCAGACTCCATTGTTATGAAGAAACTGTACTTTTACTGGTAAAGACTGAATGCAACCATATCAAAGCTGAAACTAATACTATACGCGCGAAACTTGTATATACAAATCATCCCCTCCCATTGTCCATCGTAAATCACCCAATCCACAGGTCTTCCAGGGGTCAGGTCGGCGTCATCAATCAGGAATGTCACGACGGTTGGCCGATAACAGCAGTTTCATTTTCCCATTCTAAGCAGACTTTCATCTAGTAAGGTTTCATTTTCCCCCCTCCCCCTTTCTATGGCAGCCAAGCAGTAAGGCGGAGGCTGACATTCGGCCCCTCTGCAGCAGAGACGTTAGTCCTAAATAGGGAAAGAGGAAACAACAAAAAAAACACAATATAACACAGATATTAGGGTTTATCAGGATATTTGGTGTGAAACAATTGTACTTTCTTTGGTGCCTGGACATCACGTTTATTCACCCATTCAACTTGCGATAATGGAAAATGTCTCCAAGCTACCAGATATTGCACCTTACCATGGTGCTTTCTAGAATCCAGGATCTCTTTAACTTCAAAATGTTGCTCCTCTTCTATTAAAATGGGGACGGGGGGAGGGTCCTGACCTGGACGCAATGGAGACAAGTGTTCTGGTTTTAGTAAACTAACATGAAACACCGGGTGGATACGTCTCAAGGTTTTAGGTAGCTCCAATTCGACTGTGACTGCATTAATAAGTCTAGTGATGGGAAAAGGCCCCACATACTTAGGCCCAAGCTTTTTAGATTTTTGAGAGGTCTGCAAATATTTAGTGGAAGGGTAAACCTTATCACCCACTTCATACACTTGTGCTGGACACCTTTTTTTGTCAGCTTGAGATTTATGTGCTTGGTGGGCCTCATCTAATGCTTTTCGAATTACTGCCCAAGTACTTCTAAGTTGCTCAATCCACTCAATCAAGGAAGGATTCTGTGGGTCATCCTGAGGAAGCTAGGGGATAGGAACAAAGTCTTGGCCCGATGCTACCTTAAATGGAGTGAACCCGGTGCTGCTATGGATAGAGTTATTATAGGCCACCTCTGCAAATGGTAGTAAGTCCACCCAGTCGTCTTGTTGGTAGTTTATGTAACATCTCAGATACTGTTCTAGCACATCATTGGTTCTCTCGCAAGCCCCATTTGTCTGGGGGGGTGGGCGGAGCTTAACCCCTGGGCGGAGCCTATCAACTTTAAAAACTCCTTCCAGAATTTGGACGTAAATTGTATGCCTCTGTCTGAAATTATACGTTTTGGAGCTCCATGCAGTCGATAAACATGTCAAATGAACAATTAGGCAAGGGTTTTTGCTGAAGGGATTTTAGCACAAGGGATGAAATGCACTTGTTTGGAAAATAAGTCCGTCACTACCCAAATGACTGTACACCCCTCGCTCTCTGGTAAGTCAACAATAAAATCCATGGATATTTCCTTCCAAGGGGCATTCGGCCTAGCCACACTTTGAAGCAAGCCAGGGGGCTTCCCTGGAGGTCTTTTAGCGGAGGCACACACCGGGCAGCTTGCTACGTATGCCTCTATGTCCTTTTTGAGTGCAGGCCACCAGAATTGTCTCTTGACGAGTTGCAAAGTTTTAACAAAACCAAAATGTCCCACCACCTTGGCGTCATAGGCGTACTGCAATATTGTCGTTCTTAAGCTAGCAGGCACATACAATTTTGCCCCAACCCAGGGTAGTCCATCACGGAGGGTGCATTCATTCAAGTGGGTTTTGAACCACTCGTCCGTGTTCAGGGCTTCACGTAGTTTTTGAAGCAAATCGCCTGAGAGGGCCGGATCAGTCCTTGTTTGTGCCCTGGTAGTTACTGGTGCTGCTAGTTGTGTCGAAGGGATGATAGGTCGCACCACCACCTTCTTTGTGCTGTTGTATTGAGGCAGTCTGGAGAGTGCATCTGCCATGAAATTCTTTCCTCCAGGAAGATATCGCAGAGTGAAATTAAACCGGTTGAAGTGCTGGGCCCAACGAACTTGTTTTGGTGATAGTTTACGCGGTGTCTTTAACGCTTCTAAATTTTTATGGTCAGTCCAAACCTCGAACGGATGCTTGGCCCCTTCCAGGAATTGTCTCCATGTTAACAAAGCCCATCGCACTGCAAAAGCTTCCTTCTCCCATATGGCCCATCTCCTTTCGGTTTCTGACAATTTTTGGGATGTGTAAGCACAGGGTTGCAAATTCCCCTCGGCGTTCTTTTGCAGAAGTACTACCCCCACGGTTATGTCACTAGCGTCCGCCTGTACCACGAAAGATTCTTCCATGTTCGGGTGTTTGAGAACTGGTTCAGCAGCAAACAGCCGTTTCAACTTTTTGAATGCCGCCTGACACTCCATAGTCCATTCAAGAGGCGGAGAAGGCTTTGGTTTTAATCCCCCCTTTGTCTTTAGAAAATTGGTTATGGGTAGTGCGATTTTGGCGAAAGAGTGGATAAATTGTCTATAAAAGTTAGCAAATCCCAGGAAACTCTGTAGTTGCTTGCGGGTGTGTGGCGCGGCCCATTCCATTACAGCTTTGACTTTACCGGGATCCATCTCTATTCCCTCATGCGATATGCGATACCCCAGGTAGTCAATTTTGTTTTGGTGGAACTCGCACTTAGACAGTTTGGCATATAGTTCAGCAGCCCTGAGTTTTTCAGGACAGTTTGCACCAATTTGACATGATCGTTCATGTTCTCAGAGTAGATAAGAATGTCACCAAGCAGACCAGCACCCCCTTGTACAGGTGCTCATGCAGTACTTCATTGATCAATTGCATGAACACAGCAGGGGCTCCCTGTAGTCCAAAAGGGAGCACCTTAAATTGGAAACATCCCAAGGGGCAATTGAATGCTGTTTTCCATTCATCCCCCTCTTTGATTTTCACTCGATAGTATGCCTCTCGTAAGTCCAGTTTGGTGAAAACTTTTCCCTTCCCTAAATGGGCTAACATGTCTTTCATGAGGGGCAAGGGGTACACGTTTTCCACGCAAATTGTGTTGAGGTTTCGGTAGTCAACTACGAGACGAAAGGAGCCACCTTTCTTTTCCTGAAACAATACTGGCGCCGCCACCCTGGGTCGGGCTGGTTGAATAAAACCCCGCTTTAAATTCTTATCAATGAAGTTCCGCAGTTCCCCCAGTTCTCGGGGGATCATGGGGTATATTTTGGGTTTAGGGAGCTTCACCCCAGGCAGAATTTCAATGGTACAGTCCATAGTTCTATGAGGGGGTAGTGCATCTGAAGCCTTTTCACTAAAAACTTCACGAAGATCCCAGTACTCTTTTGGAATTTTTTCCTCCCCTTCAATGTGACCCATGGCCACTTCTGCCTTTTCGGGTTTTGTCCCATCCTCTAGGGGTTTTTCTCATTTTCCTAGTCCTGGATTTTTGGTGTGAATGCGCAAAACCCCCGTCTTCCAATTAACCCGTGGCTTCCATCTACGGAGCCAGGGCAGTCCAAGTACGAGCGGCCGTTCCATGCCAGGGGCCACAATGAACCTGAGGGTCTCTATGTGATTCCCCAACTGCATCTCAATCATTTCGGTCACAAAAGTAGCTGGGGCCCCTCCCACTATAGATCTGTCTAGTTGACAGAAGGCAATAGGTCTTTTTAATGTTTTAAGCCTTAGACCCATTTTCTCCACCACTTTCGGGCTGATTATGCACCTGGTGCACCCAGAGTCTAATAAGACTAATATCTGCACCTGTGTCCCCGTGGACGGCACCCTTAGTTCTATGGGGATGAGCATGGGGTCCTCGGTATGACTCACCAGATCGCCGGGGTCGGAGTCGGAGTCCGTTCCGCTGTCCTCTGCGGTGGTCGGAGTTCCCAGCTCACCCTAGTTATGGGGAGCGAACTCAATGACTTCTCCTTCCAGAGCAGTTGTGCGAGCCTTTATGGGTGCTTTGTCAGCCTTCTTAGGACCCGGGGCGATAGATTTTGGCATTGGTTTGGAGAAGCACTCGGCAGCTCGATGGCCTTCTTTTCTACATTTGAAACATGTGAAGGGCTTCGATTTTGGTTTGAACTCTGCCCTCCGGCCGCCTTTGGCGCTCCTTTGCGATAGGCATAAGATGACAGGTCTTTTGCACCGCTTCCTCGGAGTCGGCTTCGGGCCAGCTCAATTTCCGCATCCTCAGCCGCTATGTACCAATACTGCAAGTCTTCAGGGACCCCCCAGGCTCTGCAGTCTTGTATATTTCTTCATTTAGCCCATCTTTGAAACTCTCTAATAGGGCCGCTTCTGACCATCCTGTCATGTAGGGTGCTAACTCACGAAACTCTCGGGTGTATTCTGCCACTGATCACCGGCCCTGCTGGATACCCTTCATTCTGAGTCTCACCTTCCTCTCAGCTAGGTGGTCTTCAAACCATCTCCTAAGGGCCGCCATAAACTGATTGTAATTTCTCAGCAGGGGGGAGTTGTTATTGTGGAGGACCACCATCCAGTCAGCTGCTACTCCCTCTAGAGTGGTTGTGACGCATCTCACTCGGGCTGCATCTGATAAATAATCTTCCCTCCAATCTTGCATGTGGTTCCAGACTTGGGTCAGGAAAAGCCCCAGGGTCTTCGGATTCCCATCATATTTTCCGGCCAGGGGGGGAATTTTTGGTTTTTTCCATTGGCGGGCAGGGGGGAACCGGCAAGGCTGGGGCCCCCTGGGCTGCTGCATCTCTCACTTGACCCCCAGAGGTTGGAATTATTTCTCCTCCAGTTTCCTCTTCTCCACCCCCACATGCAGTTTCTCCTGGCTCTTCCCTGGGGTGATCTCCTCCCTTCCCCCAAGGAACCCATAAGACTCACGGCTTTTCCGGCTTTCTTCAACATCACGAATGAGTTGTAAGGCCTGAGCCAACATGAGGCTTTCCTTTTGCTCTTGCATCCACACTGCTTCCCCCCTGCGGGGTCTGGAGCTGGTCACTGCCCAGGGGGTCCTTCCCTGTTCCGGCAACCTTCCCACTCCTACCGACCATCTGGCTTCCTCAGGTTCCTCTCTCAGCCGCATCTCTTCCATTCTTTCGGCTATCTCTCTTTCTGCTTGAAGTGAGGTCATTGCAGAGCCGTAAGCTCCCATCTGTTCTTCCTCAATCTCCTGATCAGACATAGTTTGGTTTCAGCCCCCTCGGTGTTTGTCCAGGATGGCTAGAGATGAGTTTCAGCTTAATGTCAGGTATGCTTCCTTCAAAATCCAGGAAAGAAAGAACCAGACTCCATTGTTATGAAGAAACTGTACTTTTACTGGTAAAGACTGAACGCAACCATATCAAAGCTGAAACTAATACTATACGTGCGAAACTTGTATATACAAATCATCCCCTCCCACTGTCCATCGTAAATCACCCAATCCACAGGTCTTCCAGGGGTCAAGTGGCAGCACGTCTGACCGCGTCATCAATCAGGAATGTCACGATGGTTGGCCGATAACAGCAGTTTCGTTTTCCCATTCTAAGCAGACTTTCATCTAGTAAGGTTTCATTTCCCCCCCTCCCCCTTTCTATGGCAGTCAAGCAGTAAGGCGGAGGCTGACAGCAGTAATGACAGGTTGAGACTGGAGTCCAGAAACTTTGAGAAATGAATGGTTTGGGGGCACCATATGGACTCCTTTTTATGATTACTATCATTTTGTTGGGTTTTATGTTTTATTCTTATGTACCAACCCTCCCAGGGATGTTCACATCAGTCTCTGAGATAAATAAAGAGAAGGTGTGTCTTCTGCGTGATCTCCTGCCTGTGGGACAAAATCCAGGTGATCTTCCCAATGAAGGAGGAATTTGCATTCAGTCTGTGTCCTCTGCCTTGAAGGAGGGGGAAAAAGATCCCTTCCCCTTTCCTTCTCTTTGGATTGTTTTGTAGCTATAAATAACTGAATATACATCAGACCCCTGGGGTTAGCGAGGGGGAGAAGCACTCCGGGCAGGTGGAAGGGAGGGCTGGGCTGGGGACAGGGACTTGAGCCAGCATGGGATCCCCAAGCGGGGGGAGCCTCAATCAGTGCCTCCTTGCAAGACCCAGCCAGCCAGGCAGGTGGGGGAACAGGGCCGGGGGCAGTGGAGGCGGAGGGGGTTGGCAAGAAAATTATTCTTGGGAGGAGCAAATTGACCAGTGCTGGGCTCCAGCACAGGACTCTAGGAAGCCCTGCAGATTTCTCTTCCTTTGAGGGTGCTGTGCATCAGAGGAAAGGGGAATTTCCTTTTCCATGTTAGACAAAGCACTAAGTCTCTGCCTTCTGCTTGTGGGAGAACCAGAGGGATTTGTGTGGTCACTGTAATCTTAGATTGATCTTGGTCTGATCCATCAGAGCTTTTCTTATCTCCTTAAAATGGAATTTGCATAGGGATCCTATTCACAATTAGGAGCCATTCTGAAACCTAAACATTGATTCCCAATTAATCAGCAATCTGTGTGGTTGCAGAGCAGAACAGCTTCCATGGGTGCCTCTTCTGAGAAACCTGGAAGTCCCACCACCCCTTATTCACCCCCTTCTTGGATCTGGATGAATATTATGCAGCATTGAATGCTTCTGCCTCAGTCCAGACTACTCAGTAAATGATGCCGGTGTCTTCAGACAAGATCCCTTCAATCTCCTCCTGGGAGTCTCAAGATCCTCTTTCTCTGGACATCTTGTATAGCTTTACACAGACAGGCCATGCTTGTCTGTGTAATACAAGGAGAGAAATGCTTTGCGTAGAAATTGTAGAATGGAAAATTAAAGGCTCTGCATATCGTTATATATTACTATTTTATTTCTCTGGATGACAAAAGAAAAAAAAATACACTGACAGTTTCTTAAAGATAGACACCTAAATAACAACAACCCCAAACTGAAATCCCAGACAGTCACTGTGGTCAACATCTTCTGTGCATTATCAGCATGGGTATTATCAGCACATCAAGAAGGGACCATATAATAGTAATGAATATTTGTCTCCCAGGTGAGAGTAGGTCAAGCCTGCATCCAGGCCATTCTGGCCTTCCAAAGCTACTCATGAAGATAATCACAGACACAGAAGAATGACTCAAATGAATTCTTAAAAGGTGTCATATTCATTGGCAGTTGCTCAACAGCAAATTCCTCTGAATTTCAAATATTTCAAATCTCTAGCAAGATTTATTGAGATGAAAGGGAAAGGACTTCTATGAATTACAGCCATTCAACCATTTTCCACTGAAAAATGTAGACATGATTTCTTTGATTCCTGCACACTATCTAAGTTGAAATATTTAATGTCTTCTTTGAAATAAAAGGAAATTTTACAATTCTTTAAATATCATGGTGTTATATCTCATGTTTTTACATCTGTTCTGGCTGTAAGCTGCTCCTTTGTGTTCAGGTCTGACCTCAGAAGGATGATGTAGCACTTGGGGATGAAGATGCAAACCAGAGGCCAGGATGGAGAAGATCTGCACAGCCACCATGTATTTCCCTTTGGTGCTCAGGTAGGTGGGCACAAAAGTCACCCAGACACTGCAGAAGACCAGCATGCTGAAGGTGATCAGGTTGGCTTCATTGAAGGCCCCAGGCAGATGCCTGACCAGGAAAGCCACCATGAAGCAGATGGCAGCCAGGAAGCCCATGTAGCTGAGGGTGATGTAGAACATGACAACAGCCCCTTCGTTGCATTTCAGGATGATGTCTCCAGGCTGGGAGTGGAGGTCAGAGTCAGGGAAGGGAGGAGAAACTCCCAGCCAGATGGAGCAATGATAACTTGGACAGCAGAACAAGAAAGGATGATGGAGTTACCCAAGCTCTTCCCCAACCATCTTTCACTCGGTTTCCTGGTTTTGTAGCCAGGAAAGCCAGCACCACCATGATGGTTTTAGCCAAGAGAGAAGAAATGGCAACTGAGAAGATGATACTGAAGACCATTTGTTGGACAAGGCAAGTGGCTTTCCTTGGTTGACCAATGATGAGAAAAGAAGACAAGAAAGAAAGCAGGAGGGAGACCAGGGGGATGTAAGAGAGGTCCTGGTTGTTGCCTTTGACAAGGGGAGTTTTTCGGTATTTAATGAAGATGATTAAAACAAGGCCTGAGTTTAGGAAGAAGAGTAGGGCGAAAGAGACCAGGATGATGCCCAGATGTTCTTCAAAAGATAGGAAGGTTATAACTTTGGGGATACATTGAACTTGGTCTTCATTTGGATATTTATCATCCGGACATTCAGTGCTTTTTGTATCTGAGAAAACATAAAAGGAATAAGTTGGAAGGAGAGGCAAGCCTTACAAAAAGCAAGATCTGCAAAATGGTCAACCCAGAGAAGCAATCTTTGCTTTACTGAGGGGACCTTGCAAACCATGTCTGAACAAAGCAGAGAACTGGGAGAAACCGATTGCTGGGGGGGAGACATCAACCACCACCCAGTAGGATGCCTGTTTCGTACACCCCATTGGAGAGGATGAGGTAACCCTGGAGAATCCTGAAAAGCCCCACTGGTCAATTGGCATCGGGAAGAAAGATAGCTGAGATGAGAGAACCAGAGGATTCAACCTCAGCTGTGGCAACCGAAAACTGGAGTGGAAACTGGAACTAGGAGCCCTTACTGACCAGGGGGACTGACCGAAGCACTACTGAGGGAGGATTATCTGAAGAGGTATATAACCCAATTGGTGATGGAAACTTTGGAAAATCTCAACATCCTAAGGGAGTCAGGACAACAACCAAAGGGCACGGAGAGGGCAGCAGTTGCGGATGATGCCATGGGAGGCACCCCCCTTCTGGAGCCTGCCTATCAAGCAGATGGCACAGCAGCAGTGGGAGAAGACCCAGCAAACCCTCCCCCCAGGCAGCAAGCACACCGGCACCCATTCCCAACCAGCCCCGAGTCCCACAACTGGAAAGAGGAACTGCCCCCCTTGGGGTGAAGTTTGATGGGAATCTGCAACAATTAGGATTCTTTGTGGCACATGTGCTAACCTACATGCAAGAGTATGGGCGTGATTTCCAAACCCAAGGATCCCGAGTGCGAGTTGTGACCCTAGCCTAGAGAGTGCCAGTGCCAGATGGATGGTAACCCTGCATAACGCCAACGCACCAGAACTGCGGGATTTCAACCATTTCATGATGGCCCTGCAACATCGGTTTGAGGATCCACTAGCAGATCGCAAAGCACGTGACCGCATTAAGGTGGTGAGGCAGGGGCGACAGCCAATAGCAGAGTATTCTGAAGAATTCCGGGACCTTCTGTGTTGTGTGCACTGGCTGGAAGATATTTTGGTGAGCTGTTTCAAGGATGGGATGAGTGATGATCTATACATTGTCTGTGTGGCCCGAGGTGCACTGAATTACCTACATGAATGGTATGTCACCGCCGAAGAAGCTGAGATCGATATGGCCAGAAACCAGTATCAAGCGGGGCGAGCATGGAAGAAATCCCCACCCCAATGGAAGCAAGAGCCCCTCAAACCACAAACCACATTCTCTCCAAGATCTTCAGCCTGTTTCAAGTGCGAAAAAACCAGGACAGGGAGATAAATATCTCCACTCTAGTGGATTCAGGGTGCACCGATTGTTTGATCAGCCCAATCCTGGTAGGGAAGTTAGGGATTAACGTAAGAAAGCTGAAAACCCCCAACACTTTCTGCCAACTAGATGGGTCAATAGCAGGAGGGGAGCCAGCTTCTTTTGCCACCGAGCCTCTACATATAGGCATCGGAAGCCACGAGGAAATGCTTACATTTATAGTGGCACCTGGCATGGAATGGCCGTTGGTTCTGGGCCTTGCATGGCTGAAAAAATGGAACCCAAAAATCAATTGGAAACAAGGCATCATAAAATTTCAGAGGAATGTGACTTTTGCTGACAATCCACATAAAGGAACTGAGGGGGCAGAGAATCGAGAAACAGCCATGCCTGGTCACGCCATGCCAACTGAGGGCATACCCATAGAATACAAGGATTTGGCTGAGGTTTTTAGCGAAAAAGCCGCAGACGAGCTCCCCCCCCCACTGCGCCACCGACTGTGCTATACAAATCTTACCCAGTGCTAAACTCCCTAAACCCAAGATGTACAGCATGTCACCGAGGGAGTTGGAAGAGCTGAGAACATTCATTGAGAAAAACCTAGCAAAGGGTTTCATCAAGCCAGCCTGATCAAAAATTGCAGCTCCAGTGCTATTTAGAGAGAAAAAAGATGGCTCAAAACATCTCTGTGTTGATTTTTGAAACCTGAATATGATCAGTGTGGAGAACATGTATCCCCTCCCCCTTATGAAAGATATGCTAGCACACCTCGCAAAAGGGAAAAAAAATTCAAAGCTGGATTTAAGGGACTTAAATACTTACTACCATGTTAGAATTAAGAAGGGGGACGAGTGGAAAATGGCATTTAACACCCCCCTCAGCTGCCACCAATTCATGGTTCTCCCCTTTGGGTTACAAAGAGCCCCTGCAGTGTTTATGCAGTTAATAAATGAAGTGCTGCATCAGCATTTGTATAAGGGGGTCCTGGTCTACTTGGACAACATTTTAATCTATACCGAGACCAAAGCAGAACATGTAAAACTAGTCAGGGCGGTTTTAAACAAACTCCACTCTGCCAAACTTTATGCTAAATTTGGTGGTGAATTCCACCAAGAGAAGATTGACTATTTGGAGTACAACATTTCACACCAGGGCATAGAGATGGATCCTCTAAAAGTGCAGGCTGTACTTGATTGGGACCCTCCATGCACATGTAAACAGTTACAAAGCTTCCTGGGTTTTGCCAATTTCTACCACCAGTTTATCCCTGCTTTCGCTCAGATTGCCCTCCCCATCACCAAGCTTTTAAAAATGAAGGGGGAGAACAACCCTAAACTAAACTAAAGCAACCATTGAACTGGACTATGGAATAATAATAATAATAATAATAATAATAATAATAATAATAATAATAATTTAATTTGTATCCCGCCCTTCTCCCAGAAGGGACTCAGGGCGGTGAACAGCCAGAATTAAAATACATACAATACAAAAATTAAGATAAATTAAAAGATATTAAATCGATCGGCCTCCCAATTTAAAACCCCAAGTCTATAAAATTCAAAATCCCAATTTAAAACCATTTAAGCTAGGCCGGCTTGCTGGAATAAGTAAGTCTTCAAGGCTTTGCGGAAGGTACGAAGGTCCGGGATCAGTCTTATTCCAGGAGGTAGCTCATTCCATAGGGCGGGTGCCCCCACAGAGAAGGCTCTCCCCCTGGGGGCCGCCAGCCGACATTGCTTGACTGACGGCACCCTGAGGAGGCCCTCTCTGTGAAAGCGTATTGGCCGGTGGGAGGTTATCGGTAGCAGCAGGCGGTCTCGTAAGTACCCTGGCCCTAAGCCATGGAGCGCTTTAAAGGTGAGGACCAATACCTTAAAGCGCACCCGGAAGACCAACGGGAGCCAATGCAGCTCGCGCAGGAGAGGCGTTACCTGGGAGCGCCCTGTCGCTCCCATAATCACCCGCGTGGCCGCATTCTGAACCAGTTGGAGCCTCCGGGTGCTCCTCAAGGGGAGCCCCATGTAGAGAGCATTGCAGTAGTCCAGGCGAGATGTAACGAGGGCATGAGTGACCGTGCATAAGGAGTCCCGATCCAGAAAGGGGCGCAACTGGCGTATCAGGCGAACCTGATAAAAAGCCCTCCTGGCCACGGCCGTCATGTGCTCTTCTAAAGACAGCCGTGTGTCCAGGAGGACGCCCAAGTTGCGAGCTCCCTCTGTAGGGGCCAATAACTCGCCCCCAATAGCCAGCGATGGCACCAGCTGGCTATATCAGGACGCCGGTATCCACAGCCACTTGGTCTTGGAAGGGTTGAGTCGAAGCCTGTTCCTCCCCATCCAGATGCCAGGCAGCATTTAAAAAATGGCTGTTCTCGGCAGAACCAATTCTAAAACACCCGGACACAGAGAAACCATTTGTCATACAAGCAGATGCCAGTGATGTGGCAATAGGAGCAGTCCTGCTTCAGAAGAATGAGCAAGACCAACTATAACCATGTGCTTACACATCCAAAAAGTTGAATGAGACTGAGCAGAGGTGGGCCATTTGGGAGAAAGAGGCTTATGCAGTTCGTTGGGCATTGTTGACCTGGAGGCACTTCCTAGAAGGCAGTAAGACCCCTTTTGAAGTCTGGACTGATCATAAAAATCTAGAAGTCCTAAAGACCTCAAGGAAACTGCCCCCAAAACAAGCACGATGGGCTCAGTACTTTAAACAGTTTGATTTTACTCTAAAATACCTCCTGGGGGTGGGGTGGGGACTTTGTGGCGGATGCACTATCCAGAAAACCACAATACAATAGTGCAAAGTCAGATGTAATCAAACCCATAGTACAGAACAATCAACTAGCCACTAAAGTAGTCATCAGATCCCAGGCAAAATAAGAAACATTGACAGACAATGATACCACCCAAACTTTTAAGCAAGCATTGGTCACTGATGAATGGTTTTTGAACAACAAATCCAGCTGTCTGATGAAAGAAGACTTGGCTTGGGGGGGAGGGAAGTTGTATGTTCCTGCCAGCCAAAGACTATGCTTAATGGTAAGGTGCCACGACTCCAAATTAGCTGGATATTTTGGGTTTATGAAAACTTTACATCTGATTAAAAGACAATTTTCATGGCCATCACTAAAAAAGGACATAGAAAGCTATGTAGCTAGCTGCCTCATTTGTGCAGCAGCAGAAAGACATCAGGGGAAAACCCCAGGACTATTGCAGAAGATAGCTGAACCTTCAGCGCCTTGGAAATAGATTGCTGTGGATTTCATTGTAGAATTGCCAAACAGTGAGGGAAATACTGTTATTTGGGTCGTGACAGACCTGTTTTCAAAACCGGCACACTTTATACCCTGCCAAAAGATCCCAACTGCTAAAAGTTTAGCCAAATTATTCCTAATACACATTTATTGACTTCATGGAGCTCCACAAAGGATCATCTCCGACAGAGGGGTTCAATTCACCTCCAAATTTTGGAGGGCATTTTTGGACTTAACTTGGTACTGGCCAGGGGTTGACCTCTTCCCATCATCCAGCTACTAATGGAAATTCTGAAATTTTGAACTTGGTATTAGAACAATATTTAAGATGTTTCATTAATTTTCAACAGGATAACTGGACCGAACTTTTGCCTTTTGCTTGAACTACCCACAGAAAAACCCACCATCCCCTCACTTAAGGAGTGGATGGATAATTTGCAAAACATGTGGCCAGTGGTTAGATTAGCCTTAAAGGAAGCTAGGGAAGCTTTTAAAATTCAAGCTGACAAGAAAAGGACGGAATCCAAACTTTTTCATATTGGAGACAGAGTATACTTATCTACAAAATTCCTGAACTCATTACAACCATCGAAGAAACTAGGGCCAAAGTTCATTGGACCTTTCCCCATCACTAGAGTCATCAATCCAGTAGCAGTTGAACTACTCCTTCCAAAGACACTCAGGCAAGTCCACCCAGTATTCCATATCAGTTTACTCAAGTAAGAAGTAATCTCATCCCTCAGACCACATGCATCTACACCACTTGTTCCCATCATGATTGAAGTTGAACAACACTTTGAAATCAAGGAAATCCTTGATTCTAGGATCCACAGAGGGAAAATCCAATACTTAGTCACTTGGAAACATTTACCATCAGCACACAATTAATGGGTTGCTAAACACCATGTTAGGGCTCCAATGTTACTGAGAAAATTTCACTCCCAATACCCTAACAAACCTTATTAATATACTATCATGAAATCTTGTGTATATTTGTTTTTTTACAGGTGGACCTTTTTGTTTTCTAAGGAGGGTAGCATGTCAGATCCCTAAAACTGATACTGCCATTCAATTGGAAGAAGGGGGAGACTTGGATTTGATTTACTAGCATTGCTTGTGTCAACAGATATTTTACAATTTATATCCTGGTGCCAAAGAGCCCTGAGAGCCTCTTTACCTGGAGGAATTTTTATGATAGCCATGTGGGTTATTTCACTTTAAAGGATAACAGTGTGAATGCATGGTTGTCTCAGGGAAACTGGGAAAGAAAGCATCTTCACACTTGTGTATTGGCTAAAATCTGCATTCTGCATTATCACTTAAAGGGAGGGGTCTCTACTGCTTTAATCCTACTTGTCTTGCCTAAGGGTATTCAGATCTTGCTTTAACTGGCTGGCTATCACTTCTGCTTAAAAAAAGGTCTCTTTTGAACAACCACTTTTCAAGAGTGTAAGAAAAAAATATGCTCCAATATTTATAGTTTTTACTTATTAACCATATATTTTAGGAATGAATAATATGATTTCTGTCTTTAAAATATTCATGTTCTTGATCTTTTCATTGCTCGATGTGCTAAGATTTTAGAAAAAGTAGATATATTTTATTAGACAGTGAAGGTTGGGGAAAGCTGATTTGTCTCTTGTTGCTTCATGTCAGTTTTGCGTATTTTGAAAAGAATCTCATTTCCAAATCATAATGAATATACAGTAAAAGCAATATACATGCAAAGAAATCTGAAGAAATTTTCCCTTCCCCTCCCTTTATTTTTGAAGTTACAACTAGATTGTGGATCATTATCATGCTATCAGTAAACAACCAATTTCTGAAACTCTTGGTACGATGCTTGCATAAATGTAAGCAGCCTATTCCATTGGGCTTTTTGATTTCTCCATTGTACTTAGCAATTTGACTAGGTTTATTTCCACTACATCTCATAACGCAAAGGGAACACTTGTACTCATTCTGACAACATCAATAATCTGTTATAATTCTTGTTATTTTTCTAAAATGTGTAAAACATTTCTACAAGAGAAATGGCCTATGTGATCAACAACATGAATATGTTTCCTTATTTATGATTTAGGGTCCCCCCCCTTATACTTATTGCAATTATTCATTTAAGCAGAATAACTTCTGAGTTATTCTGAAATGTATCCCACATGAATTCTAGAGCCACTAGAATGGAAACATAACATGAGAAAAGGAAAAGTGTTTGAAAAAAATACAGTGCCATTAATATTCCCTGGAGTATTCTAAGTTGAGAATAAACTAGAAAGGATTCTGTGAGTCTCACCACCTGACAGTTTTTAGTTGAAAGAGTTATTTATTCAGTCAGCACCTGGGCTTTTCTGTAAACTGACTGATGGAGGATGCTGGCACAGCAGAAGTGGCTTAAAAAGGAACTGTTTCATCCAGGATGGTGGTGTTTGAGACATTGGTTTTAGTGCTTTTGCCCCAAATTGTATGCAAATTTTACAGTGCTAAATGCAGGATTGGTGAGCCTCTGCCTTTTCTTCATAAGCAATACCAATCAGGAGACCTGATCATTGTAGGTATTTTATCTAAGATCTACATATTCTGTTCCATGATGGACTTCAGTGAAGCACCCTCTGGTCATCTCTTTGATGACATTCTGTAAGTTTCTTTCAAACATACATACCAACAAATATATCTGGCAGCACCAAGCCAGCCTTGTCTTAACTGGGAATCTAAGCAGGATCTAGCTTGGTTTGGGGCAACCTGAGAATTTTGTGGCTATTGACTAGATTGGGGAGCAAAATATAAATCAAAAATCATAGAAGAAGACAAAAGTAAGTAAGTCATGTAAGGTTTTAAAAAAAAAAACCCTGCATGAATGAAATCACCAAAAGTTAAACTCAATTGAAGATTCTGTATGATTCATATGTATCACATAATAATTTGTATTGACAGATCTGTCTTTGTTTGCTGTTAACTGTATTCCATTTAAAAAAAATTAAATCATTGTTGTGTATTATCCAGTCTTTGCTGAATGACATCCTATACATTTGTGTTCCTTTTCTACCACTTTCTTCAGATTTATTAATTAGGCAGTAAATTTTAAACACCTATAGGTCGAGAACAAACATTTCATTTTCTTTTAAGTATTTTATTAGCACAAATGCTAACATTTCTTTAGAAAACAACACATCCATAGGAAAAGTGAGACAAGAGAGTGACACAGTCTCTCAAGTGTGGAGTAATAAGATATTATCCTGAAATGTCGAAAACCTGGACTATAAAGGAATGCTAGAACTAGTAGTAGTGTACACCACAAAACTCCATGTATCTGGTTCTGATATTGAGCTAAGAAGAGAGCTGGGTTGAGTAACATGGTCATCTTATTCAACCAAGTCTTCTGAAAAAGGTTTAGAACTTCTACTGACAAAAAGCAGTGATGAAAATCCTCCTCTTGATTCTCAATTTCTGATTTTATTCCCATAACAATATTTTCCTCCTAATAAGGTTCTTGCCTGCAAAAATCAAGTCATATGTATAATGAAGAATCTATTAGGTCAAATTTTAAAGAAATTATGCTACTAATAGAATAGAAATAAGACATTTGCAATGTTATCTGAAATTGATTTCCATAATCTGAAGGGAATAGCATTAAAGATAAACACTGATTTTTCTCTATGAGGGACAGATATTTATTACTAACTATTAGATAAATATACATGATCGATTTGGCACCAAATGAAACTTCCGTGTTAATCCAATGGACCACCAAAATAGGTAGTGTCTCTGTATGTTTCAAAATTTATAAATAGCTTTTTAATGAGAATCAAAATCCTATTTGCTTGCGTTAATATACAATTTTTAAAAGAACAAAACAGTACACGTAGATAATCACTTGTTGAACAGGGTGATTATTAATGCAGATACCAAGTTGTTTATAATGTAAGTCAAAATTCAGTTAGTATGAGGCTAGTATAGGCACAGATATGGTTTTAGATGTCAATTGTTGTGTTTGCAAAATGGAGAAGAGGAAGTTTCCATTTGTGAAAAGCTCAAAAAAAAAGAAGAAGAGGCTCATTTTGAAGAACTACAGCAGAGTTTATGAGTTTATTATCCTTCAACTTGCCCTTTGTTCACTTTATTTATTTTTTAAATATTTATGAGTTCTATATATTGAGAAGATAGGAATAGTGTTTGGAATAGTTTTCTTTTTATTTTGCTTTCTATAACTGTGACTTTGTTAAAAATACATTTAAGTTGTAAATGTCTTTTAATCTTTGACTGTAATAGTTTCAGTTTCAATTTGAATTTCTGTGATAGTTCATTAATGAAATATAAAAATTCTGCTTAAAATTCTTCATTGCCTATTTCAATGAAAGTAAAACAAATTGCCCTATTTTCCATGGAAATATAACTTCAAATAGTGCAAATGTAAATACAGTGACCACAGACTTCAATGGATAGTTAGAACTGCAGAAGAAACAATTGCTAAAAGCCTGTTTTCCATGGAGGACCTGTATGCTGCATGAGCCAGAAAGAGGGCTGTGAAAATATCTACAGACCCCTCACATCTGGACATAGGCTGTCTGAACTCCTACCCTCAAAACAACACTATAGGGCATTGCATGCCAAGACAACTAAGACACAAGGACATTTTTCCACCCATGCCATCACTCTGCTAAACAACTAATTCCTACAATGCTGTCAAACTACCTAGGAGAGCTGTATTACTATTATCCTTTTCATCTTTCCTATTACCTATTTCCTCATCTTCTTATGACTATAACTTTGTTGCTTATATGTTATGATTTACATTAATTGTTTCATTTTGTATCTAGTATGATTTATGTTGATTAATTATTTAGTATCCTATGTCTATCACTAAGTATTGGAACTTATGATTTATGATGAATGTATTTTATGATGGTTATGATCATTATTTATCATTTGTTATTTGTATGCACCAAATTCCTTGTGTGTCCAATCACACCTGGCCAATAAAGAATTCTATTCTACTCTATTCATGGGATTTATTAACCATTTCATGGGATTCATTCATCTCACTAATTGGGACCTTCATCAGTATGCCAAATATTTTATTTTAAACTACAAATGCTGTAAAATAATATGTATTACTCTTTTTAGAGTAATCACATCAATCTATCAGCAATTTCTGGCTTTACAATTTGCAGTCAAGGAAATAAATGAAAATCCTGAGATCTTACCTAACCATACCTTGGGCTTCCATATCTACAATGGCTATTTTAGTCCAAGTTGGACCTATCGTGCCTCATTGGAACTGTTCTCTACTCAGGACAAATTTATCCCTAACTACAGCTGTGACATGCAGAATAGGCCAATTACCGTCATTGGAGGACCAACCACTGCAGTTGGGGCTCATATGTCAACCATCCTGTCCCTTTACAAGATGCCACAGGTATACTGCTTGCTTGGAACATGGGACTTTTATTTATTCATTCAGTATTTAATGGATATAATTATCCATTCTCCTGATGCATATCGATTATCCTGATGCAGGACCCAATCTGTGTCGGTCGCTGGGACCAGAGATTTTGTCTTCTGAGCTTTTGGACTCATGCTGGAGCCCATCTTCAGGGAATTTCTCTGGCTGCTTTGAGCTGTTCTGTGTGTGGTATTTATATGGTGGTTGTTGTATGTAGCTTTTTAGTTGAAGATTGGGTTGTTGCTGGCTATTAAGTCATTGGCAGTTGTTTCCTTGTGCTGCAAAGCTCCCACAATGCAAAAAAAAAATCACTTCCATGAAATACATATTGGATCATTTAATAGATTGTCTGGGGCAAACTATCTAGAAGATTAGTTTTGTTGGTTCAGTTTGCCTAAGGAGCAATGCACTATTGTACAGTAGATTCCTCAATGCAAAAACAAACTAGAGGTCTAGTAAAACATTTGTTTTCCAGGTTAATGTCAAATCATCAAAGCTTAGAAAGAATGTGGGAACATTCTGGTCCATTAACATGTTCTAAATTCCTGCGTAAAGTATGGCTGAATTCAAACTTTGCAATTGGAATTTGAGTTTAATTTATATTCTTAGGGCATTTCAAAAAAATATGAAGCTGAGTATGCATCCTCCCAACCCATTATTTCTATGTGTTTAGATCATATATAGCTATACTCCAGAGAGAAGAGGGGGAAAGGAAGCTGTTTTATACCAACAGATGTTCCCAAATATCAACTATCAGTACAAAGGAATTCTCCAATTGCTACTGCACTTTAAATGGACATGGATTGGTATAATTTCTCCAAAGAATGAGAATAGTGAGAGTTTTGTACATGATGTAGTTGCCATGTTTGCCCAAAGAGGTATTTGCTTTGATTTCATTGAAGGAATTCCAACAACAACATATTCAAATAGCATTTTTGACTTTATGGAAGATGGAATTAAAGCATACAAGGTGATTATGAGAAGCACCACTAATGTAGTAATAATCCACGGGGAAATTGATGACATGATTCTTTTCAGAACATTCCCCATTATTTCCAGATTGCAGGGAATAGAGCTATGGACAAAAGTTAAAGTCTGGGTTATGACAGCACAAATAGACTTCATTTCACTTCCCTTCATAAGAAATGAGGATATAGACTTCATCCATGGTGCCCTCTCTTTTGCAATTCATTCAAATAAAGTGTTTGGATTCCGGGAATTTGTTCAGATGAGAAACCCTGACTTTGACAAAGAGGATAGCTTTGTCAAGCTCTTCTGGAAAAATGCATTTGAATGTTCATTCTCCAACTCCATGATAAATGATGATGAAGAAGAAGTCATGTGTACTGGAAAGGAGAAATTGGTGACTCTTCCAACATCTGTGTTTGAAATGGACATGACTGGCCACAGCTACAGCATCTACAATGCAGTCTATTTGGTAGCACATGCTTTGCATGCCATGCTGTCATCTGCAGTCAAATTTAGAACAGAAAACCACAAAGTCAAACTCTCCTTTCTGAAACAACAATTCTGGAAGGTAAAGTCCTAAACCAGGGGTGTTAAACTCAATTTCATTGAGGGCCGCATCAGGGTTGTGTTTGACCTTGGGGGGCCGGGGTGGTCATGGCCAGGGTGGGTGTGGTCAGTTTGACATCACTTGTGTCGGGGCACTTGTGGTGGCCAAGCACTCTGCCAGAGAAAACGGGCTCCCAAGTTCCATTTTTGGCTATGATGGCCTCTTGAAACCCTCTGTCAGCGAAACCTGAGCTCGGCCCTCCCGAGCTCCATTTTTACTGGCATGGGCAACGCAGGCCGGTCCTTTGCTGCTTCTAGGGTGGCCTCAACAGAATTCAAAAGCTTTTTCAGATTTACATCCATATATATATATTACAATATGTAATATATATATTACAAGCTATTCTAAAAATACGAGTTCCAGGTATATTTGTAAAACAAAAAACAGACATTTTGCAAGCTCCGGAACAAAAATAATTAAAATTTTATTCTACTAAGCTTTCGTCAGCCATCTGCTGCATCGTCAGAGTATTAAACTACCATTACAGAGATCTCTGCCTTTATATGGCATTAGAGCTGAGGTGGCGCAGTGGTTAGACTGCTGTACTGCAGCTACTTCAACTGATTGCTAGTTCAGCAGATCAGCAGATCAAATCTCACCGGCTCAAGGTTGACTCAGCCTTCCATCCTTCTGAGGTGGGTAAAATGAGGACCCAGATTGTTGGGGGCAATATGCTATTTAGTATACTGTTGATTGTTGTAAGCCACCCAGAGTCCTTGGAGAGTGGGCAGCATAGAAATATGATTAATAAAAATAAATAATAATCAATTTGGCCTTTGCACGTGTAATAGGCCCTTCCAGCCGTCTCCCACTTGTAATCAGCTGTGTTGTTTTTGCTGTCATAATGCTGGTTGATGGAGGCTTAACTCCTACTGTTTCCTCCCTCCTAATCTGTTTATCTGTAAGGGATGATGTTAGCCTGTCAACCATCCTAATTTGCTGTCTTATCTGTGACCTTGCGGTTTGCCCAGTTTGTTTCTCATTAAACCTATCTGTTATGGTTTGAGATAGCCATTGAGGCAGAGATCTCTGTAATGGTAGCTTAATACTCTGACGATGTCAGCAGATGGCTGACAAAAGCTTAGTAGAATAAAATTTTAATTATTTTAGTTCCGGAGCTCGCAAAATTTCTGTTTTTTGTTTTATTCTTATTAATATGTGTAAGAGTATAGAATGTTGTAATATACTTTTGAGAAATCAATTAATATAAGCTAATAGATTTGTGTACTTACCTGGTCTATAAAATTGATATTCTAATTTCTTGCGGTTTAGTTCATGCATAATTTTATTTAAAAATGTTTCCCCATCTCACCCCAAATATTAGCCAATATTAATACTTTTTCAAACACAATTCAAATCATGGATGTTTTAAAGTCTTAATTTTAATCTGTTTTTAGGTAGCCCCGTGGCTTTTTATTATTTTGCAATTGTCCATCTTACTGTAATTATGAAATAATAAATCAATAACATGAATTAATTTATGATATGCTTTGTCAGCTAGGGTTACACTGATGTCCTTCTTAAAGCTTTGAAAAGATTTATTATCTGTTTTCCTCAAAGGGAAAATTACTGTCAGGCCTGGAAGCCATCTCTTGTATTAGGCCTTCAGACTTGCCATGTTTACTACTCCAAAGTAGTAACTGCAAGGGGCAAATTGTATGGAGCATGCATGATATATAGTCATAATAACATTCCTTTCTCGAGAAGTCAAGGACATCTTGCCCTGCACCTGGAAGGTTGGACCTGGAAGGCATCTCCAGTGGGTACGATGCTTGATTGGACCAAGTGATAGACATGTGGGTGTTAGGCAGGGACTTGAACTTTTCTTTGGGTGGGGAAAACCTGGAAACTTTCAGTTTTGGGTTTTCCCAGATGTGCCAATATGACATCTCTAATAAAATGTAGCTTTGAGGAAATTCAAGTCTTGGGGTTTTTTTCGTTGGGGGTGTTACTTGGAACCCTGACACTTACATTATTTTTTGTACTTCTTGGTATATTTATCTGTTTTTTTAAAAAAATTGTTTATTTTTCAACTTAGCTCAATCACTTTGTGAGAAGAATCTCCTTTAACAATGATGCAGGAGATATGATTTCCTTCAATCAGAATGGTGAGTTAGAGGTTGGATTTGACATTGTAAATTGGATTACTTTCCCAAACCGGTCTTTCCTACGAGTCAGAGTTGGAGGGATAGATCCCATGAAATCCAAAAGAGAAATATTATCTTCTTCTGAGAAATCGATTGTGTGGCCAAGAAGGTTTAACCAGGTATGCCACAGAAGTTAAATTCAACTATGTCTGATAATTATTCCACTAATGAAACCACACAGGAAGTACTGATTTTATCAATATTTATATTCAGAAACAAAATGGTTTCTGGTTCTCTATCTAGGTCATATGTTTAGCTTTAGAAAATCTTCCCAACTATCTATTGATTATCAGCTAGTGTGTGATATTGCATTAATGACAGGTTGAAGTATAGGAAAACATCAGGGTATGGTTTTCTTACATGAATTTGCGGTACAATATCTCATTCTGATTAATTAAGAACAAGAGTTTAGGATGTGAGTAGAAATAATTAATGCAACATCATTAACCACTTTTCTTATTCCCCATTTGGATAACCTTACATAATTTGTCATTTAGTTGTAATTAGACAAGTTTTCTTTTTTTCTTTTAATTTGATTTATATGCCACCCTTCTTCGGAGACTCAGGGCGGCTTACAATGCGCTAAGCAATAGCCTTCATACTTTTGTATATTTATACAAAGTCAGATTATTGCCTCCACAAACTGGGTCCCCAATTTACCTACCTTAGAAAGGATGGAAGGCTGAGTCAACCCTGAGCCTTGGTGAGATTTGAACCTGCAATAATTGCAGGCAGCTGATGTTAATAACAGGGCTTTAGACCACTGTACTATCCAAGGCTCTATCTTCTTATAGCGTGGATAGATGTTAAATGGGAACAAGGGGTTAAGGAATATTTGGTTGAATGCAATCTAGCCCTAAATGTTTTTTTCATAAATTGGTCAGTGAGAAATTCTAGTGCATTCTTCTTTTAATCCAAAAAGCTTCTGTAGAATGCTTGTCAACATTGTTTTGTGTCTTTTTTCCCCTTATCTTATAGCACATGTATTCATCTTTTCCTTTTAACAGTAATTTTATTAAAATTACAGTTATAACAATAAAAACTAAAAATAGACTAAAAAGTAGATGAAAAAAATAGAAGGTATGGGAAAAAATAGAAGTAGAAATGAAAAGATATATATGGTAAAGAAAAAGTGAGAAATATAAAAAGAGACTTTCCTCTTCATCACAAGTATAATAAATCTATAAATGCGCATCATTTCACATTTTAATTAAACTTAATTAAATATCAAAAGAAGATAAAATACAAGGAAACAGGGGGGAAAGTATCATTCCACAATAATCCACAAAAAGTGGAGCTGTTTTCAGTCCACCATTTTCCCCCAAAAACTCTCCTCTCACCATACCAGCTTTGACTTAATAAAGTAAATTATTCAACTGAAATAATATCAGAGGACATTTGTAATTCAGAAGAAGGAAAAATAACACTGCAGCCTTAAGAAACATATCATTCCTTGGGGAAAATAAAAAGTAAACAAACAAAAACAGAGTACCGTATACACTCGAATATAAGCCGAGTTTTTCAGCACGTTTTTCAGGCTGAAAAAGTCCCCCTCGGCTTATATTCGAGTCACCAAAAAAACACCTTTTTAAAAGAAAACAAATGAGTAGACCCATGTCTGCAAAAATAGAAAAAACAGCCCTTTCAGCTTCAGTATAGGTTAATTACCATAAGTTGATTTGAACAGCCTCCCGAGTCTCAGCTGAGTTGCTCTCAGCTGTTTTGCTAGCTGCAAAGAGGTGCAGATTTTTTTTTCCCCCCAAGCCATGCTGAAACGCGAAACTGAAAGTAAAGCAGGGTCTTTGCTGCAACGTGACAAAATGAGGCAGCGAGAGATTTCTTTTTCTTTTTCCTCACCAAAAAAGGTAGGTGGAAAACTGCAAACAATTGGAAATTTAGGGCAAAAGAGGAGGTTCAAGATTTTAAAACATAAAAGAAAAAAAAGCTCTATTTAACTAGGGAATTGTAATAATTGAGATATTATTAATTGTTATTGTGTTGAAAGCAGAAATGGTTAAATTGTGGTTTGGAAGAATATATGGGGGAAATTATTTGGTTTATTATTATTGGTAAATATAATTACCGGTAATTGATTTGTAAGAAATTGGATTGCATGGAAATAATTGGAATATTCATGTTCATATTGATTAATATACAAAAAAGATAGTTATATAACTAATTGATTTATATTAAAATGTTGAATTTGTATTAAACAACTGTAATATTACATAATTAAGCAATGTGAGGATGGATATAAAAATAGATGACAATGGGAAGGGGTATAATATAGAATAAAAGTGAAAAATTGAATTTGATTAAGATTAGAGATGAGGATGAAGGGTAATATTGGTTTTTTAAAAAAATAGATGAGGAATAAATATGGCAAAAAGGAAATACAGAAATTGTAAATTTAAGTGAAATGACTAAATACTGTTTAAATTTGTGAACCGGCCAAATACTCTATTCAAAGAAAATACATTGTATGTTTGTATGTGTGTTTCTAATTATTGCTATTTATTCATATTTGTTCTCTTTTATTCTTTAACGTTTAACAATTCATTCTTTATCTTGATATCTTTATATTTGTTTGGGGTTGGTTTTCTTTTCTTTCATCTTTTTTATTGTACAGCAATCTTTCTCCTCAAACCTCTCTCTTTGAGAAAGGGGGGGGAGAAAGAGAATGAGAGAGAGAGTGGGGGGGAGAGAGAGAGAAAGGGGGGAGAGAGAAAGAATGAGAAAGAGAGGGGGAGAGAGAAATGGTGATAAGATAGGGCAAAAACGTAAAATGTGAGGACAGTTGTAAGTTCGAGGACTGATCACAAGTGCGAGGACCAGTCAAAAATTACTTTTTCAGCCCTCTGAGTAGTCCATATGCACAAAAGGACTACTCAGAGGGCTGAAAAAAGTGATTTCTGACAGGTCCTCGCACGTTTGACCAGTCTTCGCACTTATGACTGGTCATCATTTATGCCCATTG
>WNWU01000106.1:2299006-2321652 GCA_012654045.1 Ptyas mucosa
CCATTGTAGCATTCTTAACAACGGTGTCACTCATTTCACAACTGCTTTTCTTCACCATGGTGACAAGATAGGGCAAAAACGTAAAATGTGAGGACAGTCGTAAGTTCAAGGACTGGTCACAAGTGCAAGGACCAGTCAAAAATTACTTTTTCAGCCCTCTGAGTAGTCTATATGCACAAAAGGACTACCCAGAGGGCTGAAAAAAGTGATTTCTGACAGGTCCTCGCACTTTTGACCAGTCTTTTTTTTATTTTGAAATTTACCAGTAGCCGCTGCATTTCCCACCCCCGGCTTATACTCAAGTCAATAAGTTTTCCCAGTTTTCTGTGGTAAAATTGGGGGCCTCAGCTTATATTCGGGTCGGCTTATACTCGAGTATATATGGTACTTCACAGCCATTGTCTAACCATGCAAACTACTAAATCACTGCATTCTTTCTTGGTTTTCATGAAGTTTTCATTCCTTAAGTTTCCATTAACATCCTACCACTATTCTTGCTCTGCACTCTCTCTCTCTCTCTCTCTTTCTCTTTCTCTTTGTCTCTGTCTTGCTATCTGTCTCAAGCCCACCCACCCAATTCTGTTTCTCTAATTAACACCAAATATTCTCTAATTAACACTAAATATTAAACCATGTCATGACCAATAGGAAAGCCATATGAGGTCATTTTATAAATATTATTCTATCTAGTCTGGTCCATTCAGAAGCATCTTCTGACAATCACAAATGTTCTCTTCTTCATTATGGACAGTCCCGGCCACTTTCTCTCTGTAACAGCCAATGTCATTCAGGATATAGTAAAAGCAAATTAGAAGGGAAGCCATTTTGCTGCTATGATTGTCTTCAGTGTCCAGAAGGGAAGATTGCCAACCAGGAAGGTAAGAGTTGTCATATAGAAAGCTAATATATTGCTTGAAGGAGATAGAAAACAAATTATTACTTTTGCTTATAAACTGTATAACACGTAGCACTACTGTTAATAATTAGTTTTAGAAAAAGTGTTTTCCAGATGAATTTTGATTTTCACCTCTCTGCCTTCTGCAGTTTCTTGAACTACATCTACTAGCATCATAAGCAAGTGTTTGCATGCAGATGTTGTCCTCTCAATTGTTTTAAATACATACATACATGCATGCATACATACATACATACATACAGAATTATTGGGAGTAATTTCAGCTTTTTGAATATGTAAATGGAATAAATAGTCTAACAAGATCATTCTTTAAAGTTGGAGTTAAGACCTGCCACTCAGTTCCAAACTGATTCAAGAATTTTCCTATTCTCTGGCTAAATTCTATGTGATAGCAATGTAAATGGCTTGAAGGTGCAATGAAAAAGTCGGAAAAGTTAAAATTTGTAATAAAAAATGGAATATAGTTTAGAAATGAAAATATATAATCCTGCTAAATATTTCACTTGTGTTGAAAAAATTGTGCACTCTCTCTAACAGCACCAGCTGCCATGAAATAGAATTAGGAATATTGATGACTAATAAAGCACAAATTTTCATAAACATACTTAAATGTACAGACTCTTATCCATCATTAATCATACATATTATCCTTTAACTTTCATATTTGTTCATTCTTTGTCCTAAAAAATTTGCATATATTAAGATATCTTCTACCATTTCCTCTCCTTTATTTTACCAAAATCTTTCCTCACCTTCTTCCCTTCCCTTCCTTCTTCTATCTCTTTCTACTTTTCTCCTCTCCTTCTCCTTATCTCCTTCCTCTTCCCGTCCCCCACTTCTTTTTTCCTCCCTTTCTAACCCTCTCTCCTACTCTTATTTCACCTCCCTTTCTTCCTCTCCTTTTCCCTCTCTTCTATCCCTCTCTCTCCTTTCCTCTCTTCTCCTCTCTTATCCATCCCTCTACTCCTCTCTCCACTCCCACTCCATTTTGTTTTCATTTTCAATTCAATATATTTTCAAAATGGTATTCGAGCAGCCCCGATTTTCTATTTACATGCATCTTCATTTCAATTTTTTATTTAATAGGTACTCCTATATCATCATTCATGTACATTTATAAAATAACACTTTTTCCATTTTCCCCCTCCTTCCCCCTTTTCCATTTACCCAGGTATCATCTGAGTTTCTATTCCTTTTTTGGCTTTTCTCTCATTTGCCTTTTCCCTATCCAATTTATCTCTGATCTTTTATTCATATCCCTTTTCTAACCAATCATAAAAATGTCCCCATGTCTTGAAATACATCTATTCCTCTTTATCTTTTATTCTTAATGTTAGTCTGTTCATTTCTGTACATTCTAAAATTTTCTTTATTATCTCTCCTTTTGACAGGATTTTTTCTGCTTTCCAGTTTTGTGCAAATACTATTCTAACTGCTGTTCTTATATGAATAATCAAATATGTATCTTCTTTATTAAATTTCTCCAGTAAAATTCCAAATAAAAACATCTCTGGTCTTAACTCTATATGTTGTTGTAACATTCCCTCTAACTATGTTCGTATTTTAACCCAATAATTCTTTGCTTCCTTACATGACTACCACATATGATAGTATAATCCCAGCAATTAATGATGGATAAGAGACTGTACATTTAAATATGTTTATGAGAAATATATATATATATATATATATATATATATATATATATATACACACACACACACACACATATACAAATTCATAAATAGACAGAACACATCTATGTCCATGTCAACCAGAATGATTAAAATCAGTGTTTATCTACAATCTATTCTAAGTTCATATGTTAAATGACAAGTTATTATTTTTTCTTTTTGTTTTCATGAATGAACTTAACCTGCCCCCATTATCCTCCCAAAATACTTGAATGGCAAATCCCCTCTTAGTCATTTCTGACTGCAGAAACTGCAGAATAGAAGTTTAGGGAAATTACAGAACTTTGTTTTACAGATTTTAAGTTAGCTGCCCTAATCACAGGCCTTTCATTTGCTCATTTTAATGCAACTCCAAGATTATCATATTTCTAATCTGATTTTGTTTGCAGACATGAATGATTGTTTGGAATGTCAACAAGATCAGTATCCAAATCAGAACCAGGACTTATGTCTCTTCAAAGCTGTAACGTACTTGATGTATGAAGAAACTTTGGGAATGGTTTTGACCAGTTTTGTTCTCTTCTTTTCTTCAATCACAGCTGTAGTACTTTGGATATTTATTAAGCATCAGGACACTCCCATAGTCAAAGCCAACAACCAAACCCTCACCTATATTCTCCTTGTTGCTCTCATGTTGTCTTTCCTTTGTTCTTTACTATTCATTGGCCAACCTTCCAAAGTAATGTGTGTCCTTCGTCAAATTGCTTTTGCCATTATATTCTCAGTGGCCATTTCTTGTGTTTTGGCCAAAACCATCATTGTGGTTATAGCTTTCATATCTACCAAGCCAGGTTCCAAGATGACCAAATGGGTGGGGAAAAGGCTAGGCTTCTTCATAGTAACTTGCTGCTCCTTTATTGAGGGTATTATATGTGCTACATGGCTTTCAATCTCTCCCCCATTCCCAGATGTTGACACGAGTTCCATGGCAGAAGAAATAGTTCTGGAATGTAATGAAGGATCCACCTACATGTTCTACTGTGTCTTGGGATATATGGGCTTCCTTGCCTTTGTTAGCTTTACAGTGGCTTTCCTGGCAAGGAAATTGCCTGATGCTTTCAATGAAGCCAAGTTTATCACCCTCAGTATGTTGGCCTTCTGTAGTGTCTGGTTGTCCTTTATTCCAACATACTTGAGCACCAAGGGAAAATATATGGTTGCTGTGGAGATCTTCTCGATTATAACTTCCAGTGCTGGTTTATTGATTTGTATCTTTTCCCCTAAATGCTACATTCTTATGTTAAGGCCTGATCTCAACAAGAAAGAGCAGCTAAGAGTAAAAAAATAATGCAATAATATAATACTGGATAGCCTTTCATTTTTTTTAAAAAAAAGAATCTACAATCCTATACATGTGTATTGCTGTAAGCATTGTTGAACTTTTTGGAGTATATACCTCAGTATTTGTAAATAAGAATGTTAGAAGTATTTATTGCCTAGCTTGTCAACAAAATGTCAGAAATGGATTAAATAGAATGCCCTGAAGGTTTGAACAGCAACACATTTTCAAACATTCCTTGTAACTTGCAATTCTGGAAAGGACCCTGCTGGAGTGTGGAATTCCCATGATTTTCATACAAGCTTCCAAGTTCTGTATAAATTATTTTCCATTTCCATACCTGCTTTAAAACCCCCAGAAAATCAGAATCTAGGATACATATTGAATGAGCTGATTGATAATATTTTATCCAGTGGTGGGATTCAAATAATTTAACAACTGGTTCTCTGCCCTAATGACCAGCTGGGTAGGCATGGCTCTGTGGGCATGTGACTGGGTGGGCATGGCCAACTCAATGTCACCCACCACACCCTGTCCCATCTCCTGCCCACTCGCCTCAAAATCCTCAACAAGATATAATCTCTATTTATTTATTACTACTGAATATCATTTAATGGTGACAAGGAAAATCACAAAATGGAGCAAAAGTCTCTTAAATCTTGCTTAGCAATGGAAGCTTTGACTTAGTTGTGGCCATAAGTCGAGGACTACCCCAATGAGAATGTAGGCTAAGGAATAGGAGTGAAATGCTCCCGGATTGGACCGGATCACCCGATCCAGTAGTGATCTTGGCCGATGGTTCGGTGATCTGGTAGCAATGGCAGAGCAAAGCACAGCCCACCCACCTGGGTGTCATTACTTCTTGGTTTTAACCAGGAAGTAATGTATTTTTTACCTTCTGAGCATGCAGAAGAGGGAGGGAGAAGGGGGCAGCCATTAGCAGAGGGGGGAGTGCTTCTGGGATGAAGGGAGCCAAGAAATATCTGGGTCCAGCTCACCTAGCCTCTCTTCCTCTCACAGCCATGTGTTCCCGTGTTCCCTCCATTCCCAGAAGAAGTTGAAAGAGGGAGTTGGGGAGGGTCGGAGACCTACCAGGAGTGCAAGCTCTCTCAAACTTCCAGGGGTGGCTCCAGTACAGCTGCTGGTGGCCCATGGTGGCAGTCGTGTAGCTCGGACACTGAAAAGGAAAACAAAAGGCTGAATGGTGCAGGTGCAGAGAAAGGAAACAAGCGAGCCTCCCTGCTGCTGCTCCCTTCCCCTCAAGTTACATCACCACACAAAGCGGCTCTAGTAAACTCAGGCGAGCAGCAAGACAAGCCACACGGTGAAGAGACTGGGAAGGAGGGGCGAAGCTTCAGCCGGTTTGCCAAACTGAGCAGTTAACAACCAGTTCTACCAAACCAGTGCAAACTGGCTGAATCCTACCACTGATTTTATCCCAATTTGAAATAATAAACCATTAAACTTTGATTACTGAATAATATAACTCTACCTTTCTGTTACTTCATGAACAATCAGTACATAAATAGAAAGCAAATACATATTGTCTTTATAGTTTCTGTCAATCTGTCTGTATCCACCATTTTCAGTAAATTGAATTTTTGATAAAATAGTAAGTTATATACTTTTTGTTATATAAATCAAGGTCACATTGTTACCTTCAGGCCATTGAAAAAACTGACAAGATAATTGATATTAATTCAAGTGGGTTGAGAAAGGGACAAACCTACATCATATGAGTAGGTATTACTTCAGCCATGATACTCTTCCGAACAAGTGAGGTTTCTAGCTAACCCTTTAAAATATTGTTTAAATTGTCTAGGAAATATAAAATAAACACTTGTATTGAATTAATGCAGGATGAACAGCAGGAAGGTGAGAATTACAGAATAACAGATAACTAATTGGAAGGGGCCTTGGAGATCTTCTAGCCCAATCCCCTGCTCAAGCAGGAGACACTGTACCATTTCAGACAAGTGGCTGTCCAGTCTCTTCTTAAAAAACCCTAGTGTTGAAGCACCCACAACTTCTGAAGGCAAGCCACTAGTTAATTGATCTCACTGTTAGGAAGGTTCTGCTTAATTCCAGAAGCATGGAGAAATATTATACAGAGAACTCTCCTCTGTAACTTAGAGAAACTGATACTAAATAAATGTCAGTGTTTTATATTTCTTTCAGTTCTGTTTTCTTTCTTATTTTCTAGAAATGTTGGTTACAAATTTATAATATCCTCAATGTAATTATTAATTTAATACTTCAATGTCTTCTTTCAGTTCCAGGAATATAATTGAACCCATTCAAACAGGAACAATTATTGCCTAATCCCCTGGCAAAGAAAAACAAAACAAGGATTTTTTAGGGGAAATGGCCGATGAGCTTTCTTATGATTTATTTATAGTTTTCTGTTGGTAATTCTTCCTCTATAATTATCCATTTAATGTTGATAACTTCTGTGTTCCTCGTGGATCTCAAACAGGTTGAACAAAATGAAATATAACAAAATGAAAGGGAGTGTGAAAACACAACACAATATTCCAAACTGGGCTTAAAAATAGTTAGAATTCTGAACTCTGATAATTGTTACTTATGCTGGGACTTGGACCAACTGAATTAATGAAAGACAGATCTGGGAAAAAATGAATTGGCTTAAAGAAAAACTTCATTCATCATGGCGGTATTTGAAGCATTAATTGTAGTGCTTTTATCCCGAGTGGTGTGCATGATTCCCAATGCTAAATGAAGCATAAGTGAGCCTCTGCCTTTTCTTCATCAGCAATATGAACCTGGAGTCTTCATTGTCCTAGGCATTTTGTCTAAGATCTACATATTCTATACAGTGATAGACTTCAGTGAAGCATCATCCAGTAATCTCTTTGATGAAATCCTGTAATTTTATTTGAAACACGGAGACACATATTCATATGGAATATTATCTAAGATAGTTTCATAGACAATGAGGAAAAACATTCTCTCTAATGAGAGAAAGAGATTGTGCATAATCTATATTTGTTGAGCTATGGCTTTCCATCACATTAACGTTTTTGTGGGTCCAAGAAATCCTTTCAAAGAAGGGAACACATCTATATTCCTTTCATAATGTCTAGATAATGAATTATATTTTATTCAATAGATACTAATGTTTAGTATTTAGCCAGCTAACTAAGGTATGTAGGAAGCACATCACAATAGTAATGGGGGATTTTAATTACTCTGACATCAACTGGGAGACAAACTCTGCACCAAGCGGAAGATCCAACAGGTTCCTAACAAACCTAGCAGACAACTTTGTTTCCCAAAAAGTAGAGAAGGGAACAAGGGGATTAGCCATATTGGACTTAATTCTCACTAACAGAGATGAAATGATAGAAGGTGTGGAGGCTACAGAAACCTTGGGGGCAAGTGATCACACAATATTGGAATTCAACATTATGCAAACATAAATAGTAGAACAAAGTCAAACTAGGGACTTGGACTTTAAGAGAGCTAATTTCAATAAACTTAGAGAGAGCTTGAGAAGAGTTCCTTTTTTTAAAAAAAGTTTTTTCAGTTTTATTTTTTATACACATAATATAAAATGTACATTTTCTTATACATAATTAATCATACATATATATATATTCCTAAAAAAGCATTAAAATAAGACATTTTAATTACATTTGGGATTGCTCTTCTACCTTTTCTTTCCTCTTTTTGCAACAAACCTTCTTCTTCTCCTCTTTCCCTTCCCTCCCTCCTCTCCTTCCTCCTTTCTCCATTCTCCTTCCTCCTCTCCTACCTCATCCTACTTCCCCTTCCTTTCCCCCATTCCTCTCTTCTTTTCCCCCTTCTCACATTCTCTCCTACTCCTGTCCCCTGTCCTTCCTTCCTCTCCTTTTCCCTTTCTTCCATTCCTCTCCCTCCCTCTCCTCTTCCTACCCTCTATTCCTCTCTCCTTTCTAACTTCTTTGCTATATAATATTCTTCTTATTTGGTACCCGAGCAACTCCTATATTCTAATCTTATATACTTCCTTTCAATTTCTTTTCAGATTTATTCTATCTATCAATATTATCATCATAATTGTACATTATACTTATATTCTTCTTTCTCTCCCCCCCCCCTTTTCAATTTTCTCTGGTATCATCTAGGTTTCTATTTCTTTTTTGATCTCTCCATCATTTACCTTTCTATTATCTCCCTCATTTATTGTGAAGAAAAAAAATTCCCTCACAGTTGCTATGCCTATTAATGGCCTTTGGCTTAGATAAGTGAATAAGCCAATCAGAGTATAGCTCCTGGCTTTGAATCTCCCGGGCTTTTTCTAACTGTCACTGAAACAGTATATTAGAAGCTGCTTGCCAGCAGGCTAAAAGCAATTCAGGATCAGAGGCAGAGCTGAAGTCACTAAAGCCTCTCTCTTCTGAGGAAGAAAGGCCCGAACTCCAATTGTACAGGGCAATTGTAGAAATAGCTGACAGGATACTTAAGGAAGAAACTGACAACTGATATTCTCTTGAATAGGCTTTATTTATTTTCATAAATAAAACAGTTTAGTTTAAAAATCTTCGTGAGGCTCATTTATTTAATAGATTGTAAACATATAAAGTTACAGTCCACCACCTTTATAACAATTGGTAGCAGCGTCCGGTTGGAACATTATACACATTACAATCTATTAAAGAAACATGCCTACCATCAAGCCGACACGAAAGGCAAGGATCGTAACCTGAGCCTTCACCAGGGGCCCGGCACCCCAACGCCCACTGATGGAACCTGGGGCTGGGGCAACTTCAGCTGAAGCACTCCAGGCATCAATTGCACAGGAGACCAGCGGATGGCAGGTCTCACAGCAAGTGTCCCGGTTCACAAACTACTCACCACCGCGAGTGAGCGCCCTCCGCCCACAGAAGCGGAGACCAGAAGGACACCCCTTCCAGGCTATGAACCCAGCGGAGAGGGACGAGATAAGGTCAGAAATACTTGAAGCGTTTGGCTTGCAGGCAGCAAGCGAAGACCCGGTTGCCGACCTCATCGCCCTACTTCAAATCATGACCATGGCAACAACGACGAGGGACAGGATTGAGATACAAGACAGTGCCAGATTGGTAAGAACCGCCCAGTCCTATCCCGCAACCCCTTTTAGGGGTTGGAAGGTGGCCCTGACAGCGGCCTTCGGGGCCACCTTCCAGCTCCCTCCCACTTACCATATGACTGCGGCCCGCTCCTTACCTGCTCCCAAGATGGCAGACTCTCCTGCAGCATATCCAGTCTTCAGGGCCATTTCCAGGACTACTCTAGCCGAGGCTGAGGTCCCAGAGGCAGGCCCGACGAGAATGAGCTGCGCGCCTGCACAGTTCGGTGTTTCAACCCCTCCCACTATGGAGGGGCAATTGTCAAACAGTCGGCCAATGGGATTCAAGCCGGCTGCTTCAATACCGTTGCTGTATTGTCCTTTTCAGAACTTACAGCACCATGGACAGCAGCAGCTATCTGTTTCAATGCCTGCAAATGCAAGCATTTTGCCGCCTGGGTTTAAAACTTTAAATGTGAGTGGGAAAAATCTGAAGGAGTGGGTGAAAGGGGTTCAGGTGATTCTTATGAAAGAGAATGTGCTGTCATTATTGTTAGAACCTCCTCCTAAACCCTGGACTCTGGAAATTGATTTATTGCATCATAAAGCTTTTTGTATTTTGTTACTATCAAGTGACCCTGTCAGGTTTCGATGTAATCTCAAATAAATTTCATTCTCAAACACAAAGTCTTTGATGAATCTCTCATTTATTGAAGAATTTACAATCCGACCTGAACTCATATGCAGCCAAAACTGATTCTCTGACACCAACCCCTCCCCTTCTGCCTCTCAAAAATCTCAATGCCCATTGGCCATCTTCCATCTCTTCTGCCAACTACTTCAGATCACAGGAATGTCCCCCTCCCTGGGTAACCCTATCTATTAAGGGGGAGAAGAACACTAGATCAAAGCCAAGCTCCTAAAACTTCAAACTGCTTCTGCTAGCTCTTTTTTTTTTCTTTTCTCTTGGATCTTCATGGCAGCGATGAAAATAGAACAAGTTAGATCGCTGACATCCGGCCCCTCTCCCTTCATTTCTCAAAGGCGGCCTGCCAGGGGGGGGGGACAACAAGTTAAGCATCATTATCCCATCTGAGGGTGTGCCCCCCGCTCTCCCGGCTTTCCCAGGTGATCTGCATGGAATTTGGCTATAAGGTGGTCAGCTTGGATGTTTGTGCTCCTCACCCAGGAAGCCTCTGATAGAGGGTAACCTTTCCATTTAATTAAGTATTGGAGGCACCCCCTGTGCCACCTTGAATCGAGGATTCGCTGTACCTCATAGTGAGTTTGGCCCCCAATAACCAGGGGACTGGGGGGGGGGGTGTCATGTGGTACTGGCCTTAGAGTTGACTCCACTACTGGCTTTAAAAGGCTGCTGTGGAAAATGGGGTGTATCTTCCCTAGGAGCCGGGGCAGCTGCAATTGTACTGTAACCGGGTTGATTATTTTTACTATAGGGAACGGTCCTATAAATTTTGGACCCAATTTTTTGCTTGGGAGTCTGAGTCTCAAATACTTGGTGGAGAGGTAGACTTTCTCGCCTACTCGGAATGGCCTTTGGGGAGTTCGATGCTTGTCTGCTTGTTTCTTATAGGATTATGCCACCTTGGTCAATGCCCTCTTAACGTTCTCCCCGGTGTCTCTTAACATCGCCATCCAATCGGTCAAACTGACTGAGGAAGGGGGCTCCCTTGGGTACTCTGGCATGGGGACGAAATCCATGCCACTCACTATTTTGAACGGGGTTAATCCCATGCTAGTGTGGACAGCATTATTATACGCAACCTCTGCAAAAGATAGGAGGTCTGCCCAATTGGACTGTTCGTAGTCAACGTAGCATCTTAAGTATTGCTCTATCATAGCATTCAGTCTCTCCGCCCCCCCCCCATTGGTGCTCGGGTGAAACACTGAGCTGAGGCCTTGGGACAACCCTATGGAGCGTAGGAACTCCCTCCAGAATTTTGCTGTGAATTGGACTCCTCGGTCAGAGATAATCCTTCAGGGGACTCCATGCAGGTGGTAGATGTGTTTCAGGAACAGTTTGGACAACTGGCGAGCTGAGGGCAGCCCACTGCAAGGAATAAAGTGAGTCTGTTTGGAGAATAAGTCTATTACAATCCAGATCACTGTATTTCCACCACTCCTCAGTAGCTCTACTATAAAGTCCATTGCAATCTCCTCCCATGGTCTTGTCGGTTCAGCTACTGGTTGCAACAGTTCGGGAGGGCATCCTGATCATGTCTTTATCGTGGCACAAATGGTGCAACTTTTTACATAACTGTCTACGTCCTTTCTCATGTGGGGCCACCAAAACTGCCTTCATACTAAGTGCAGAGTCTTTAGGAAACCGAAATGTCCTGCTGGCTTAGCGTCGTGGCTCCTCTTCAGGATTAAGGTGCGTAGAGTCTGTGGGACATAAAGCTTTGTCCCCTTCCAGGCTAGGTCATCCCTTTTTGTCAGGAGACATTGATTGTCTAGGAACCAGGGGTCCGCCGCTGTTTCAGTTTTGAGTTTTGTCGTTAGCTCACTTTCAAGTTGGTCTTGCTGGTCATGGCATCACTGTCTGGTGACCACCTGACCCACGACCTGGGCAGAAGGGATAATGGCGTTCACTACCTGCTCCTGTTCACTGTTATATTGGGACATCCGGGAGAGTGCATTGGCCAAGAAATTCTTCCCCCCTTGGATGTGTTTGAGCTCGAAGTTGAAACGATTGAAGTATTGCACCCAGCGGACTTGCCTGGGCAACAATTTCCGTGGGGTTCTAAGGGCCTCCAGATTTTTGTGATCAGTCCAAACTTCGAACGGCCTCTGGGCCCCCTCTAGTAGGTGTTGCAAGGTTAGCAGTGCCCATCTTACCGCGAACGCTTCCTTCTCCCATGCCACCCATCGCCTCTCTGTGTCGGTGAGCTTTCGGGAGGTGTAGGCGCAAGGTTGTAGGCTCCCTTGGTCGTTCTTTTGGACCAGCATGGCTCCAACTGCCACGTCGCTGGCATCAGCTTGGATGATGAAAGGCTGTTCAGGATCAGGATGCTTTAGGACAGGCTCTTTTGCAAACATCTCTTTTAGTGTATCGAATGCCCGTTGGCAGGTCGGGTCCCACAGTAGGGGCTGTCCCGGGTGGGGCTTCATCGTCAGACTCCCTGTCTTTAGGAAGTCCATCAGGGGTTTGGCAATTTTTGTGAACGAGGGGATGAATTGTCTGTAGAAGTTCGCAAAACCTAATAAGCTCTGAAGTGTCTGCCTGTGCGAGGGGGTTGCCATTGTAGAACTGATTGTACTTTGGCTGGGTCCATCTCTACCCCCTCATTTGATATTCAGAAACCTAAGTAGTCTAGGCATGATTGGTGGAAATCGCATTTTGACAGTTTGACATACAGTTTCGCCCCCAGCAGTTTCTCCAATACTTGGCGGACGAGGGGTACGTGTTCATCTAAGGTTTCCGTGTAAATGAGAATATCATTCAGGTAGACGAGAACCCCTTTGTAGAGGTGCTCATGTAGGACTTCATTTATCAGTTGCGTGAACACCGCCGGGGCTCCTTGCAGTCCAAAAGGCATCACCTTAAATTGGAAACTTCCTAGGGGGCAGTTGAATGCTGTTTTCCACTCGTCCCCTTCCTTGATGCGTATTCGGTAGTAGGCTTCTCAGAGGTCTAATTTGGTGAAGACTTTTCCTTTGACCAGGTGGGACAGCATGTCCTTCATAAGGGGAAGGGGATATAAGTTGTGCACGCAGATGGCGTTGATGCCCCTGAAGTCAACTATCAAACGCATAGAGCCATCTTTTTTCTCTTTGAAAAGGACCGGTGCCGCGATCCACGGTTTTGCTGGCTCAATGAAACCTCTTTGTAGGTTCTTGTCTATGTAGTTCCGCATTTCTTGCATCTCGCGGGGCGTCATGGCATATAGCTTAGGTTTTGGTAGTTTCGCTCCGGGGATGATCTCGATGGTGTAATCGACCTCGCGGTGGGGGGGTAAAACGTCGCACTCGGCCTCGCTAAACACCTCTGCAAGGTCTTGGTACTCCTCTGGGATCTGTTTTATGTCGTGGGAGCTGTTGGATGCGGCCGCCAGTTGCTCTGTTGTACCCTCGAGGAGGGGCCCTTGCATTGGTGACTTCTTCCTTTGCCGTGGTGGGAAAGATCGGGGCTTCTGCATGGGAAACATCCCCCCTGGTTGGAGCAGCAGGGGTTGGGGGCCCTTTGCAATCCTCAGCCTGCGGGTCCCCTCTTGCCACCAAATGATTGGGCCCCACTTGTCTAGCCATGAGAGTCCCAGTATGACTAGATCTGTCATTTTGGGGGCTATTATGAACCGGATTGTTTCCCAGTGGTCTGCTAGCTCCAGCCTCACTGGCTCAGTCAGATGTGTGGCATAAGTCCCCCCCACTAGGGATCCATCGACTTGTTCAAATTGGATTGGGTGGCTGAGGTTTTTGGCACGGATCCCCAATTTTAGGACCATGGGTTGGTTGATCAGGCACCTCGTGCAGCCTGAGTCTATTAGGGCTTGGCAAGTCCCTTGGGTGCCTGTCTTTGGGGCTGTTAGGCATATAGGGAAAAGAAAAGGATGGATGGGTCCACTCACCATTGGGTCATCTTCACCCTCGTCCTCGCTGTCATATGACTCGGGGGATCGGTTTCCCTCATCTGGGGTCCCTCTGGCTTTGGACAGGTGGGCAAAGGCCTCTGGACCCTGGGGGGTTTTCCTTGGTGCGTTGGTGGCATGCTTGGGTCCCCGTTCTGGATGTGCCCTGGGTGGTGGGTCTTGTCTCAGTCTTGGGGTTCCACATGCTGCTGCCAGGTGACCGATCCCCCCGCACTTGTAGCACCTCAGCAGGCTTCGTGGGATGACTGGTCTCTGGGCAGGCTGTGGTGTCGCAGTTCCTCATCTGCCAGGTGGTCTCCGGTCAGGTTGGCCTCCCTCCTTGCTACCTGGCTGTTTCGGCATGTCATTGGCACGCAATCCCCTGTCGACTCTTATTGCTACTCGGAACCAATCGGTTTGGGATGTCTTGATCAGTGATCACTTGGCCAATTCGCTTATCCAAGCTCATCCTAAAAAAGTACACCAGTAGCCGCTCAGGTAGGGGAGGTAGAGTCCCAATGACTCTCCTGAATTCACGGATATGCTCTCTAATAGGCTTCCCCTTCTGCATCAGATTTCTGAGCTCGTCTTCTGCATAAGGGTCCTCCTCTGCCTCTTCGAACTGGGCTCGTAGCAGTTGCAAGAACCCATCAGCGTCGCGCAGTTGGGGGGCCCTGTTCTTGTATAGGGCTGCTGACCACGTCCTTGCTTCCCCCTCCAGACCCTCTGCAATGGCACTGACCAGGGCTCTGGGAGATGGGTAGAGGTGCCCATAACTTTCTATGTAGATTTCAGCTGTGTCGAGGAATTGTGCCAGCTGGTCTGGGTCGCCATCGAACTTCCCTCTGAAGCGGGGTGGTGGGCCCGCCCTCACTGCTCTATCTTCCCAGTGTGGGGCTCTGTAAGCCTGCTCTTGGTGCCAATTATCTTCTTCTTCCCCTCTCAGTTTAGGGTAGGGGGGTGGTATTCGGTCTGGGCAGCTTTGCTTGCTTTGCAAGGGAGGGACCCATGGATAAGGCTTTGGGCTTCCCCTCCTTCCACCATGGGGGGGGGAAGGGCTGTGCCTCCGCCTAGGGTATCTCGATTGAGCAGGCTCGGCTGGTCCCCCCCTCTCCTTTGGCCTGCATGGTGGCTTCTCCTCCTCCAGAAGGATGGCATGGTCAAACTTCTCCTTCAATTAATCTATGGGGGCCGGGAGTGGCTTCCCTGAAACTTCTTTGTGCCTGGCTTGCTGCCAATCCAGTAGCCAATCCACCCTCCCCAACTCACTTAGGGGTTTCCCCTTTCCCTGGACATTCGGGAAGGGAAATTTGACCTCCGCAGCTTTTGGCAAGGGGCCTGTGTACTTATCTCTCTTCTCCTTGGCTCGCATCCCAGTCCGAGCTATCCTGCAGCTTCGTTGGGGAAGGGGGGAGAAGAAGCCCTGAGGTATCCAAGCTGGCTGGAGTCAGGACTGGCTCTCCTCTAGTTGCTTGAAGTAAACTTTCCTGGGATAAATGGCTTCCCGCCATGGCGTCCAGACTGTTTCTCCACTCACTCCAAATATCCGAAGGGGAGGTGGAAGCTTTGAAGTCAGCCAGCCTGGCTTGGAAAGGAGTTTTGGCTGTCTGTCAGGTTTCGACGTAATCTCAAATAAATTTCATTCTCAAACACAAAGTTTTTGATGAATCTCTCATTTATTGAAGAATATGCGAGCCGACCTGAACTCATATGCAGCCAAAACTGATTCACTGACACCAACCCCTCCCCTTCTGCCTCTCAAAATCTCAATGCCCATTGGCCATCTTCCAAGTCAGTCTCTTCTGCCCACTACTTCAGATCACAGGAATGTCCCCCCCCCTTCATCACCTGGGTAACCCTATATATTAAGGGGGAGAAGAACACTAGATCAAATGCCAAGCTACTAAAACTTCAAACTGCTTCTGCTAGCTTTTTTTTTCTTTTATCTTGGATCTTCATGGCAGCGACGAAAATAGAACAAGTTAGATCGCTGACAGACCCAGCATTATATCCAAGTATTCCACATAATTTGAGTATATGTGAAGTCTGGGGAAAATTGTTTAATTTATTCTATTGTAAAAATTCAAATACAACTAGCAGGATTTCCAGAGAATTCCATTCTGCTCAATTGAGGGCAGGGGTGGATATGAATGAGCATCTTTGTGAACTCAACAAAATGAGGAAGGAACTAATTTTAAGGGGCAAGCCTGTATCTGAGCAGAGCTTAATCAGTATTATAATTAATTATTTAGACTCTAGCTAGAATAATTTTATTTCCCAATTGGATAATACCAGCTATGAGGGTATGTCCCTGGAAGTCCTGTCTGGTAAACTTATTGCAGAGGACAACCTGAGGAAGGACAGGGCGGCCTTCCACAGGGAAGAGAGACCACCAAGGAGATCTAATAGCCCTGACAGAGTCAACACTGTTGGGGAGTGTTTTAACTGTGGGTCCAGGGACCATTACAAAAGAGACTGCCCGCATAATGCCAATGCCAGGGCATGTGAAATGGCACCTTCTGGTGGCAGGTACAGAAGGAGATCACCTACCCCACACAGAAAGCCACAAAATAACCCTTCCAGCCAGAGAAGGGGCAGGTGGCCAAGGAAAGATGACAAAAAGGACAAATTTAACTTCACCAACAATTTTGCTGCTGTGGTCAAGACAGTTGAGTCAAAACTTTCAAAGAAGCAACATGAACAACTGTGGCTGTTGGATAGTGGGGCGAGTAAACATATTGTAAGTGACCGAAAATTGTTTATTGAATTAAAATAAACTGTGTCGGGCTTCAGGCCTGGAGACAGCACGGAAACGGCATTGGTTGCATTGGTTGATGATCTCTGGAGGGCTTGGGACAAGGGTTGTTCCTCTGCCCTGGTCCTATTAGATCTCTCAGTGGCTTTTGATACCATTGACCATGGTATCATGCTGCACCGGCTGGAAGAGTTGGGAGTGAGGGGCACCATGTTGCGATGGTTCTCCTCCTTTCTCTCTGACCAGTCGCAGTCTGTGTTGGCAGGGGGACAGAGATCGACCCCAAGGCCCCTTATATGTGGGGTACCACAGGGATCGGTTCTCTCGCCCCTTCTGTTCAACATTTATGTGAAGCCACTGGGTGAGATCATCCGTGGTTTCGGGGTGAAGTACCACCAGTACGCTGATGACACCCAGCTGTACATCTCCACCCCAGACCACCCCAATGATGCCCTTGAAGTGATGTCCCGGTGCCTGGAGGCTGTACGGATCTGGATGGGGAGGAACAGACTCAGGCTCAACCCATCCAATACCGAGTGGCTGTGGTTTCCGACATCCCAATATAGTCAGTTGGTGCCAACGCTGACTATTGGGGGCGAATCATTGGCCCCCACAGAGAGGGCTCGAAACTTAGGCATCCTTCTGGACTCACAGCTATCTTTAGAAGAACACCTGACGGCTGTGGCCAGAAGGGCTTTTTATCAGGTTCGCCTGATACGCCAGTTGCGCCCCTTTCTAAATTGGGACTCATTAAACACGGTCACTCATGCCCTCGTCACTTCCCACCTGGACTACTGCAATGCTCTTTACATGGGGCTCCCCTTGAAGAGCACCCGGAGGCTCCAGTTGGTCCAGAATGCGGCCGCGCGGGTAGTTATGGGAGCGATGTGGTGCTCCCATGTGACACCCTTCCTGCGCGAGCTGCACTGGCTTCCTGTGTTCTTCCGGGTGCACTTCAAGGTTTTGGTTACCACCTTTAGAACACTCCATGGCTTAGGACCGGGGTATCTTCGAGACCGCCTTCTGCCACCAGTACCCTCTCACCGACCAGTATGCTCCCATAGAGAGGGGCTTCTCAGGGTACCGTCGGTCAAACAGTGTTGACTGATGGCCCCCAGGGGGAGAGCCTTCTCTGTGGGGGCACCCACCATGTGGAACAAGCTCCCCCCGGAGATACGGACAATCCCAGATCTCCGCGCTTTCTGCTGTGCCCTCAAGATGTTTCTATTCCAGCAGGCTGGCCTGGACTAACCTCTTCTAAAACTGCTCTTATATTCTTAAATCTTAATCTCATAAATTTAGAATTTTAATTTTAGGTTTAAGACCAAATTATTTAATTGTATTTTAATCAATTCTTTAAAATATTTGTATTATATGTATTTTATCATTTGTCTGTACACCGCCCTGAGTCCCCTGGGAGTAGAGTGGTATATAAATATAATAAATAAATAAATAAATAAATAAATAAATAAATAAATAAATAAATAAAAAGACCATAAATCTATGGTCAAGGTTGCCAATGGCATAAGGGCAAGGGTCACTGGTATTGGGAAGGTGTTCATCCCCGGGCTTGGGGAGGTTAGTGGTGTCCTGTATGTACCTGAGATTTATTTTTTATTTTATTTATTTATTTATTTATTTTATTCTTATTTATATGCTGCCCTTCTCTGGAGACTCAGGGCAGCTTACAATGCATTAAGCAATAGCCTTCATACTTTTGTATATTTTATACAAAGTCAGCTTATTGCCCCCACAAACCGGGTCCTCATTTTACCCACCTTAGAAAGGATGGAAGGCTGAGTCAACCTTGAGCCTGGTGAGATTCGAACTTACAGTAATTGCAGGCAGCTGGATGTTAAATGCTGCCTTGTAGGAGGCATTAGCCTCCTACGCCACTCAGGCTCCTGAGATTGATTACAACTTGCTTAGCACCATAAAAATAAGTGAAAACACAAAGATAGAAGTGTTGTTTACAAATGGTACTGCTATAGTCACCAATGATAAACGTGTAGTTGGGGAAGTTTTAAAGATTAATGGTCTGCCCTACTATTCTCCAATTGTGAGAGCTGAGGAGTCTGAGGTCAGCACCCAGGTTGGTGCTTATGACAGTGATGATGGATCTCAGCCAGAGTCAGATGGTGAGACCGAGGGTCCCCAAGGAAAGAGTGGGTGCAACTGCAATTGTAAATGTGAATCAAGAAGTAAAAAGAGTGTGAGCTTTAATCTAGAGCACGGTGATGAAAGGCCAGAGGATGCCAATGCAATCTCTATTGGCAAGCCACTCCATGATGATTGTGCTCACCTCATGCATCGCAGAATGAGTCATGAGTTTCCCTGTGGTGCAGAAAGCACCTGAGCGCTCCAAGGGGATTAGGATTAAAGATTGTAATACCTTCTTAGATTGTTCCGTTTGCAGGAGTGAAAAATCCAAGGTGAAGCCAGTGCCCAGGAAATCAGAGAGGCAGTCTGAGCACATATTCCAGTTGGTGCACATGGACTTAGCAGGTCCTTTGAAATCCTCCATTGGTAAGAGTCATTACTTCTTGACCATTATTGATGACCATAGCAGGTTCAGATTTGTCTATCTCCTCAAATCCAAGAATCAGGCCTTATCCAAATTTAAGGAGTTCTGCAGTCTGGTTGAGAATCAGCACAAGGTCAAAATCCAGAAGATCTTGACCGATAGAGGAACTGAGTTCAACTCAGCTCAGTTCTCTGATTGGCTGAAGGAGAAGGGTGTGGTCCATTTGCGTACTGCCCCTTACTCTGCTTTTCAGAACTGGGTGGTGGAAAGGAGAAATGGTGTTCTGCAGGCGATGATGAGATGCGCTCTTGAGGATGCTGACCTAGATTTCTCATATTGGGCAGAAGTTGCTTTGTTTGCAAACTACACTCTCAACCGGGTATGGCCCAGTGTAGTACAAAAGACCCCATATGAAGTAGTGTATGGCCATAAGCCAAGATTAACACATCTCCATATATTTGGAGTGATGGCCGATGTCCACATCCCCAAGGAACTTAGAAAAAAGGGGGATAAAGTCTCAGCTAAATTAAGGTTCGTTGGCTATGAATCAGGCTCTAAGGCTTTTAGGTTTGTGGACTCAAACAGAAAAATAGTAATATCCAGGTCAGCTACTTTTCACGAGAGTACAAACTGGAGCAGGATTCATGCCAACAAGATCCTGACTCCCAGTCCTCCTCGTAGTTTGAATAAACAGGTAAAAGATGTGTCAGAAAATCCATCTAGTGATGGTAACACATCCGGCTCTGAGGATGATGGAGAGTGCATGCCCTCCAGACCTTTAAAAGGGATCCTCAAGAAAAGGAAGGGAGTAGGCTGGAAGGGGCACCCCACTCTAAAAGTTCAGAGTAGTAGTGATGAGGATGACAGCTCATCAGATAGCTCTGATGCAGGTGAGGAACCAATTAATAGGCCAATTCGATCCACTAGGGGCAAGAAGCCCAAGCAGTACAAAGGTTTTGTTACCTCTGTTGATCAGATCTCGACCACACCTCAAAGATATGAGGATGTGTTAACACTATCTGAAAAAGAGCAGAAGAATTGGCGTACTGCAATGGATATTGAATTGGACAGTCTAAAGAAGTTAGAGGTATTCACACCCGGGAAATTACCAAAAGGCAAAAAGGTAATTGGCACTAGATGGGTCTTCAAGAAGAAGTCCATTGAGAAAGGTAAGTTTATTTATAAGGCGAGGCTGGTTGCATAGGGTTCCTCACAGAGATTCCCTGATGACTACGTTGATACCTTCTCGCCTACAGTGCGCCCGGAGAGCATTAAGACTGTGCTCACCTTAGCTGCCATACACGGGGAGAGTGTGTACCAGTTTGATATACAAACTGCGTATTTACACGCCAAATTGGACAAAAAATTATATGTCAAGGCTCCTCAGGGTGTAGATCATCAGAGAGGTGATGTTTGGCTCTTAAATAAAAGCCTCTATGGTCCCAAGCAATTGGGCAGAAGGTGGTACAAATGTCTTACCAAATGTCTAAGGCAGATGGGTTTTTCTGCCTCATCGGCTGATGAATGTATGTTCATCAGAAGTCACCAGGGCACCAAAGAAACCGTTTTGGTTTATGTAGATGACATTTTGTGCATCTGAAAATCAGAGAGCAGATGTAAAATATTCTCTGACAAATTAGGCCAGAATTTTGCCCTAAAGCCTCTAGGCCGAATTGACAAATTTTGGGGGGTTCAATTCGCTAAGACTGAGAAAGGGGTTGAGCTTTTCAGCGGGATAAAATTTTAGACCTAATTGACAGATGCAGCATGGCAGAAGCCAAGCCCTGTGACACTCCCATGCAAATGGACTTTCTTAAAAACATGTATGCTGAAAGTGCCGAGTTTGAACAGAAGACATTATACAAATCAGTAATAGGCTCACTCTTGTACATTGCAGGGTGGACAAGACCAGATATTAGTCTAGCTGTCAATGTCTTGTCCAGGCATTCTGACAACCCCACCCAATCCCATTGGAATGGAATCAAGTGGGTTCTCAGGTATCTGAGGAATACTGCAAATTACTTACTTCTCTTAGAGCCTTATGGATCAGACAAACCAAATTTGTACTGTTATACAGATGCAGATTGGGCGGGGGACATCAAATCCAGGAAGAGTATTTTGCGGTATATTGTATTCTTAAACAGGAGCCCTATCCACTGGTATTCAGGGAAACAGAAGCTGATTGCCACTTCTACTGCTGAGGCAGAGTATGTATGTCTGTCCAAGGCTTCAAACAATTTGATCTGGTTCAATGACCTTTTGGTGAATCTGTGGGAGGAGCCTGTGTACCCTATAAATATTCATGAGGACAATAAGGCAGCTATTAACATATCAAAGGCTGATGCTGTGGGGCAAAGGTCACGCCATATTGATATAAAATACAAACACGTGAGGCAACTGTCTAAAATGGGTTTTATTAAAACAATCTCTTGTGACACTAAAGAGCAAATAGCTGATATCCTTACAAAACCATTGCCCTGGGACCAATACCAATACCTCTTAGATAAAGTACCTCTGGTCATGTAAAGAATATACTACTTGTCATTGCTATATATGTATATACTGATAATGGTATTCAATGTATATAAGATGTATAATATAATATAAGTATTAAAGAAATTTATACTTGGCATCAATAGCAGGTTTTATAAGTGGCAGACAAATGAAAAGTAATGTAAGACACATTGTAAATATATTGGAGTATTTGGGTAGGAATAACCAGGTCCCTGCAGCGTTAATATTTTTAGATGCAGAGAAAGCATTCGATCGACTGAATTGGCAATTTTTACTTAACTTACTGGAAAGGATAAAGTTTGGAAATCATTTTGTGCAATCAATTAAGGCAATATATCAGCGACAAACAGCTCAAATAATAATTAATGGAGGCTTAACTGATAATTTTAATATAGAAAAAGGTACAAGGCAAGGTTGTCCTTTGTCTCCATTGTTGTTTATTTTATCATTAGAAATATTGCTGAATAAAATACGTGGATCAGAAAGCATAACAGGAATCAAAATTAGGCAGCACAATTATAAATTACGTACATTTGCAGATGACCTGGTTATTACCTTAACCCAACCATTACAATCTATTAAGGCTCTGATGGATATAACTAAGGATTATGGACAAGTATCGGGTTTTAAAATAAATGCAGCCAAAACAAAGATAATAGCTAAAAATATGATGGTAAAACAAAACGAGGAGATGGAAACTATAACGGGATTTGAAGTTGTTAAAAAGGTTAAATATTTAGGGGTTAATATCCTGACAACAAATACGAAATTGTATCAGCATAATTATGAACCATTACGGCATAAAGTACAAGTAGAGATGCAAAGTTGGGAAAAATTGCAATTGTCACTGTTGGGAAGGATAGCTGCAGTTAAGATGAATGTTTTGCCGAGGTTTCTGTTCCTTTTTCAAATGATACCTATACTTAAAAATGATAAAAATCTGAAGGAGTGGCAAAAAGGTGTAAACACTTTTGTTTGGGCAGGGAAGAAACCACGAGTAAAACAGAGAATAATGCAGGATGCCAGGGAAAGAGGAGGCCTCAAAATGCCTAATTTAGGGTTGTATTATGATGCGGCAGTCCTATCAGCAGTTAGTGATTGGGTTAATTTAACGGAGGACAGTATATTAAATATGGCATAGGGCCTAGTTATCTCCGAGACTGCCTGCTGTCACCGATGACCTCCCATCGACCCGTGCACTCCCACAGAGAGGGCCTCCTCAGGGTGCCATCAGCCAAACAATGTAGGCTGGTGACCCCCAGGGGGAGAGCCTTCTCTGTGGGGGCACCCACCCTCTGGAACCAGTTGCCCCCGGAGATTAGGAG
>WNWU01000107.1:7990-20036 GCA_012654045.1 Ptyas mucosa
GCCAACTCGCCATGACCAATTCAACATGGCCAACTCAACATGGCCAATTCAACATGGCCAATTCAACATGGCCAACTCAACATGGCCAACTTGACATGGCCAGCACAGCATGACCACCTCGCCATGGCCAACTCACCACGGCCAACTTACCATGACCAATTCAACATGGCCAACTCAACATGGCCAATTCAACATGGCCAACTCGCCATGGACATCTTGCCGTGGACAACACAGCATGGCCAACTCAACATAGCCAACTTGCCATGGCGAACTCAACATGGCCAATTCAACATGGCCAACTCATCATGGCCAACTCGCCATGACCAATTCAACATGGCCAACTCAACATGGCCAACTTGACATGGCCAACACAGCATGGCCACCTCGCCATGGCCAACTCACCACGGCCAACTTGCCATGACCAATTCAAGATGGCCAACTCAACATGGCCAACTCAACATGGCCAATTCGCTATGGACAACTTACCATGGACAACACAACATGGGCAACTCAACATAGCCAACTTTCCATGGCCAACTCACCGCAGGACAAGAGTTACACTCATATCAAAAAAAAAAAATTGGTGGAATAGAATCATTAAGGAAAGGATGCGAAAGGAGGGACAGAATGAAATGTGAAATGACAAAAATTTTAAATCATTTTTTAAAAATTATTTTAAATAATTAAATTGAACTGTTGAATTGTCCCGTGGCAAGCTGGCCATGAAGTTGGACACAGCAAGTTGGCCCTGGCAAGATGGCCCATTCCATATTATGTGTGTGTGTCCCACCCACATCCTTCTCTTCAATAGACTGACACACTTATGTTGTGAAGCGCATGGAACAGCATAGGAGAACGAAGCCATCAGGACTAGAACCAACAGCTCATCTGCATTTAAAAGACAAGGGCCACTCTTTTGAAGACAGCAAAGTCCACATTTTGGACAGAGAGGACCGCTGGTTTGAAAGAGGGGTCAAAGAGGCCACCCGTGTCCAAATTGAACAATCCACAGTCCAGTAGATGTGACTGGGGAAAAAAATGATCCTTCAAATAACTTGGTCCCAAGACATGTACTGAGCGATGCAGTACAATGCAGTGAACCATGTGCAGATCTGAACATTGGGGAAACAAAACAGCCACTTCACAAACGCATGGCACAACACAGGAGAACTAGGACTACATAAGACTAGATTCGGCCATCCATCTTCATTTAGAAGACACAGACCACTCTTTTGAAGACAGCAAAGTCCACATTTCGGACAGAGAGGCCTGCTGGTTTGAAAGAGGGGTCAAAGAGGCCATCTAGGACCAAACTGAACAGCCCTCCCTCAACAGAGGGGGAGGGATATGACCTCACCTATCTCCAGTCTACAACACAGTCCTTTCAGCAGTTCCAAGAAGGCTCCTCATCCGCTTGCAACACTCAGGTGACCCTGAGGACACAGATGAACCTCCAAGTGGCCTCAAGGACTCTCTAAAAGGATGCAAATGACCAGCTGTCCACAAGGAGTATAAATCCTTCCATTCCCCACCATTCAGTCAGAGGTGATGAAGCTTCTTGGGTGGGAAGCGAAACGTTCTTCAAAGAAAAAACAAGGAAGTCTAGTTGATAAATGGCACCTCTGGGACAACCATGACCTGGATGACGGAGAATAGATCCATAGATACCTAAGAGCTCCTTCGACTGCTCAACATAGAATTTGGCCTCCAGACCGGAGGTGGTATTCAGCCGGTTCGGATCAGTTCCGGGCGAACCGGTAGTAGCGACCTGCGAGTGGGCCCAGTCACCCGCCCCGGCGCTATGCCGTCCTATTTAGCCACCTTTTCAAGCCGTGCGCATGCGTGGAAGGCCACGCGCACTCACATTTTTTGTGCTGAGCAAACCGATGTGAATCGCACCCCTGCTCCAGACCCCTAACCATCTTCTCTTCTCTGCACTCGGTTTGGGGGTCTCAGCAACTTCAGCAAGCCACCTCTGTCTCATGCCTAGCATCAACATTTCTTCCCTCTTCCTTATCCCCACCCCCACCCCACATTCCAATTGTTTAAGGGCATCGCCACATCTGTCCCATTCTTCTTTTTTTACCCAAACCAGCTAGCTGGTTGGTTGCAATTGAGGGCAAATGTGTCTCTTTGAAACAGCAGGATGGAATTTTTTTTTTTTTAAAAAAGGAAAAAAAAAAACCTGCCCAAATTTGTTTACCTTCAGCTCATTTTCTGGTAATTAAGGCTCCGCAATGAGCCATTAACGAGGGCATCAGGTTTGAGTTTCGGGGTTTGGCTTTTAAAATCAGTTCGTGTGGCGGCTGGCTTCTTCCGAAGGAGGTAAGCGACAAAAGTGCGAAGTTGTTGGCTGCGAAAGGAAGCCAGGTTGGAGAAGACACCGAGAGATTTGCTACTGTGCGTAGGAAGGAGTGTGTGTTTGTGTGTGTGTGTGTGTGTGTGTGAGAGAGAGAGAGAGAGAGAGATATTAAGCTATTGAGGGGCCCAACTCGGCTTTAAATCTTAGATTGGGGTTGCAGTACTCTAAGTGAACAACAGGTGGCAGCAAAGGGCGATTTCTTTATATCTGTTGTGGTCTGCCAGTAGCCTGCAGAGCTGGCAGCGGAGTCGGACAGCGATGAGGCTGAGGAAGAACATGGGCCAGTCCTGGAGGCTGGGGAAGGCCCGGATGAGAGCTCTGCGTCGGAGGCAGAGATGGGGCCAGGGCCATCGGGGAGTGATGTGCGGACTCCGGAGCCTCCAGAGGCTGACAGCAGAGAGGCAGAGGAACAGGAGGAGCCTGTTCCTAGTGCACGCATGAGAAGAGCTGCCAGAAGGCAGGAGCAGCTAAAGCAAAAAGGACAACTCGAGAGTAAGGCCAAGAGATGATTAAGGCTTAAAAGAGCAGCAACGGCTTTTGGGCTCTTTGTAGGAAAGCAAGGTTGCTACATTTGTTTCTTGTCAGCACCTCTTGTTTCTGAACTTCATGGGGCTTGGCCAAGGAAAGCCTTTGGCAGGGTGCCAAAGAAGACCCCCACTCCTGGGGAAGGATACTGCAAAATCCCCATTCCCTCCCCACTCCTGGGAGAAGGATATTGCAAAATCTCCATTCCCTCCCCACTCCTGGGGCCAGCCAGAAGTGGTATTTGCCGGTTCTCCAAACTACTCAAAATTTCCGCTACCGGTTCTGCAGAACCTGTCAGAACCTACCGGATTTCATCCCATGGTCCATTCGCAAGCCACAAAAAAGAGACTGTAGAAATCTCGTTGCCTTCCTCACCAGGGACTACTCACTCGCTTGCTTTTTGCAGGCTGAGAGCAAAGAACCCATCCAAAATCCCCCAGCTGGACAGGAGAGCAACGTTACGCAGAAAAGAAAGAAAAGAAAAAAAAACGTGGACTCCTTTTAAAAAGATAAAATAAAATAAAAGGACTCCAGTGCCCAAAAATACACGCAAAGTTCTTTTCGGGAACAGAAGAGAAAATGCCGGGGCATTATGCATTTCCAAAAGGGTGAAAGCTGATCTCTTTCTCCCTCTCAACGGGGTTTGGACGGTTGGGGGGGGGGGGGGGGGGCGTTCGCCGCATTTGCATTGCCATTAAAGCTTCTTGGGGGCCAGCTGACAGCAGCTTTTTTTTATAACCCCCCCCCCTTCTTCTTTAATCAAATAGACACTTGATTATTCAAGAACACTCTCTCTTTTTTTCTCCCCCAAGTAAGTCTCTTTTTCTAGCCCTTGTCTCCCCCCTGTGCAATTGAAAGATCAAACCAGGAGAAATGTTCGTGGTAATTAAGAAGGATTCCGAGGGGACCAGCCCATCACGGACCCTCCCGTACAGAGACACAATGGACCTCCCCTGTGCAAGGCCGGAAGACCTGATGGCATTTTTATTTAAAACGGTCTCTCTTGCCTTGATGTACGGCTCACATTGCGAATCAAGGGGAAGAACTATTAGGGACTAGCATCGCTCTGACAGACACGGCTTGGGATTGCTCCGGCAAAAGGGGGGAACAGCGAGAAACTCCTTCGCCCTGGCCACTGAGTGCTCAGCAGGCCATCCATCTGTCTGGAGAGAGAGAGTGGGGAAAGAGAGAGAGAGAGAGAGAGAGAGGGAGGGAGGGAGAGATGATAGATACAGAGAGATGAGAAAGAGAGATGACAGAGGGAGGGAGAGAAAGATGAGAGAGAGAGATGATAAATACAGAGATAGAGAGATGATAGATAGATAGATAGATCCCTCTGGAGAGGGGGGGAGAGAGGGAGGGAGATGATAGATACAGAGAGATGAAAGAGGCAGAGGGAGAGAGAGGGAGGGAGAGAGAGATGAGAGAGATGATAAATACAGAGATAGAGAGAAGATAGATAGATAGATAGATAGATAGATAGATAGATAGATAGATAGATAGACAGACAGACAGACAGACGGACAGACAGACAGAGTCAGAGAGACAGAAACAGAGAGAGAGAGGCAAGGAGGAGGAGGAGGAAAGGAAAGAAGGAAGGAAGGAAGGTGAGGAGGAGAAAGTTTCTGCTGGAGAGTGGGAGAGAAAGAGATAGAGATGATATATAGAGAGAGAAGATGAGAGAGAGAGAGAGAGAGAAAGAAAGAAAGAAAGAAAGAAAGAAAGAAAGAAAGAAAGAAAGAAAGATGAGAGATGAGAGAGGGAGAGAGAGAGGGAGAGAGAAAGAGATAAATGTGAGAGATGGATAGATAGATAGCCTTTTAGGTTGCGGCCCAGACGAGCGTCCGCGCACTCCGTTTTTGGCACTCTGTGCCAAAAAGGTGCACGGTCACTGGTCTAGGGTCTCCTGCTTGAACAGAGGGTTCGACTAGAAGACCTCCAAAGTCCCTTCCAGCTCTATTCTGATTGATTGGTTGATTGAATGAATGATCGATTGATTGAAATGATATAGGGTTGTGATGGCGAACCTATGGCACGCGTGTCACAGGTGGCACACGGAGCCGTATCTGTGGGCACGTGGGGGGAGTCATGCGTGCATGCATGGGGGGGGCACTGGAGGGCATTGAATTATGGGTGTGGGCACACGAGGGCGCCCCCCCCCATTTTTGGCACACGACGGCCAAAAGGTGAGCCATCACTGATATAGGGTCTCCTGCTTGAGGAGAGGGGTTGGACTAGAAGACCTCGCAGGTCCCTTCCAGCTCTATTCTAATTGATGTTGCAAATTTTGGGGAGTGGGGGGGGGGAGGAGAAAACCGAGCCAAGGGAACAACAACTTCTCCTTGAGTCATCCAGGGGTGGGATTCAGCCGGTTCGTACCACTTCGGTTGTTAACTTTCTGAGCAGCTTGGCAAACTGGTTGTTGGAAGAAATCATTAGGGCAGAGAACCGTTTGTTAAATTACTTGAATCCCACCGCTGTTGTCATCCTTCTTACACACACACACACACACACCTCGACAACCTCTTATGAAAGGTGTGCTTATGGGGGCGGGAGGAGAGAGGGATTGAGAGAGAGAGAGAGAGAGGGAGGGAGGGAGATGACACTCGGTAGGCCAGCTGTGTAGAGAACTATCAGCCACAATCTCTCTTTTGTGTCCCCGAATGGTGTGCGGCTCTCGGGTTTGAAAAGGATATCGACCTCTCGGGAGCGCAAAGTCCAGCATTCCATTAGTCCAATCTGTTTTTCAAACTGACATAACCTCGTCATTTGTCACTGGGGGCTTGTCCTGCTGTGTTTGCTTAAGCTCAGAGACATTGGAGCTTTTTATCTGCGACTTTCCGATTCCTGGCTTATACCTTTTACCTTAACAAGGGGGGGGGAGTTTTAACGGGGAGGCCTCAAGGGTTTTGTCTCTTCTACCTTACACCCCTTTTCTCCTATTCTTCGCGCGCCCCCCCAAGCCCCCACCGTCCGTTCAGACCGAGAGATTACGACAGGGAGATGTGGGGGGGGGGAAGCGAAGGGAAGGGGGGGTAGGATTGTGGACAGATCGGGGTATTTTTATCCGTCGCTATCTGACCGGCTGCGATTCTCTCACGACGACAGAGGAATGGAGCTCGCGGGGGAAAGATTAGGAGAGAAAAACAAGAGCCGGCAGCTGTGTTCTGGGTGCTCCAAGACAAGACACTAAGTGGGGAGACAGTCGCTTAAACAAAGTCGGCGTTCGTGATGAAAGCCAAACCGCTCGGCGTGGATGAAAACGCAAAGGTTTTAAACGCCTGGGCCCGTTTTTCTTCCCCCTCTTTTTTGGGGAAGGGGGATCTTCTTTGGGGTCCCCTAAATCTGACCAGCCGACATATCCGGTCGCCTTTTTTTTTCTTTCTTAATTCCCGCGGGAGCTTATAGTGGACTATAGAAGGGATAGATCGGACACCCAGCCCTTGCTTATCGATGGAGACCGAGTGGAGCAAGGGGCCAGTTTTAAGTTTCTGGGTGTTATCCTAAAAGAGGACCTGACCTGGGGGAGCTCACATTGCAGCCCTGGTCAAAAGGGCCCAGCAGAGATTATACGACCTGAGACTTCTCAGGAAACAATAACTGAATGAAAAACTGCTGGTGACCTTCTACCGCTGCACCATAGAGAGTATTTTAACGTACTGCACCTGCGTATGGTTTGCCAATTGCACAGTGGCAGATAAAACGGCGCTCCAGAGAGTTAACGTCATTGCCCAGAAGACAGGAGTGGTTCTACTTATCTTTACTACCGGTTCACAACGGGATCGCGCATGCACAGATCGCTTCTGATGATGTCAGGGTCAGTGGGCGGCGCCTCCTGCCGGTTTTACTACTGGTTCTATAGAACTGGTTCGAACCGGGGGCAACCCACCACTTCCAGAGGATCAGGGGTTGCCTTCTCCCTTCCTTGGAAGAGCTTTATAGCTCCCGCTGCCTTAAGAAACTTCAAAACATTCTTAAAGATCCATCTCATCCTTTTTTTTTTTTGAACTATTATCATCTGGCAGACGGTACCGGATAATCCAAAACAAGGACAAATAGGCCAGGGGTGAAATCTACTTACCTTCCTTACCGGTTCAGAAGTGCACGCACACACTTTCCGCGCATGCGCAGAAGTTAAAAAAACATTACTTCCTGGTTAAAACCAGGAAGTAATGACACCCGGGCGGCGATCGTTACCGGATCGCCGAACCACAGGGAAAAATCGCTACCGGATCAGCCGATCCGGTCTGATCCAGGAACATTTCACCTCTGAAATAGGCTGAAAAACAGCTTCTATCCCAGAGCAGTAACTTTACTGAATTCTATAGTGTAGTGCAATATTAATGCAATATCGGTTTTCAATTCAATTGTATAGAATGCGAAGGAGGGCGTGTTTGTGTTCTATTTTTATAGTTATAATATACACTGGAGATGGCATTTCATTTCGTTGTACGAGGTGAAACGACCATCAAGTAAACTAAAAAATATCACGTCCCGCCTATCTTGATCGTGGCCAGGTTCGACGCCACACACCTCGTCCTTGAAAAGCAAAAAGAGAACGGCAGCCGGTGCGCAAAATTTGGCAGACAGTTCGACCGTCGCATCTGGCGTTTGCCTCTTGGATCCCATCGCCCCGGAACGTGTCTGTTATCTGTACACCGCCGGGAATGTTTGCAAACTGTGTTTCCAGGGCTGGTAATTTGCCGGCTAACCCCGGTTTCATGGAAGGTTCTGCTGCTGGTTCTGTCTTTCCCACCACTTCACGGCGTTTGCTTGGCTGATTTTGGGGCAGAATTTCCTACCCCATGGACCAGTAGTGATTTTTAACATACCGTCGCTAGTGGTTTGGAACTGTGAGCATGAATGGGGCACTTCTTTGCATGCGCAGAGCTTCCGTGATGACGTCCAGGTGGGTAGGCGGAGCCTCCCGCCGCTGCTGCTACAGATTTGCCCGAACTGGAGTGAATCAGTAGAAACCCACCACTGTCATGGACGCTTCCTGGAGTTGCATGCATGGGCTTTACGCATGTCGCCATGTGTTTGCCATTGTCAAGCATTGTAGCCGTGGTCACAAATAGGTTTCGAAGGAGAATTTCTGGGTGGGGGGTGTGGAAACACCACAGATGAGGAATCCACGAACAAATTCAACATTTGTAAGTTGAAAAGCACATTCCAGAATCAGAACTGAGGAAGCTTCTTGGATGAGAAGCGAAATATCCTCAGGGAAAAAGAAAGTAAGTCATCTTTTGAAGAAGAAGAAAAAAAAGAAAGAAAGAAAGAAAAGCACTTTCGGGACCGGGATGATTGAGAATCTCCGCAGACATTTATCCAGAAATTATTAGAAGAAATGTGTATGTGGTTTGTTTGTTTTTTTGTTGTTCTTGGAAGTTTTTTTATTTTTATTTTTTTAAAAAAATATCATAATCGGATAATAATAGCAGCCCATGTTCTTGGGAAGGGCTCAATCGGTGGGCAAACGTGTCTGAACATCTGGCTGACCGTAATAATACTCCCCAGACTTAACTACTGTCAATAAGAAAGATTATTGAAAAAAAAAAGTTTGGATAATGGAGGCGGCGGTACATGGAGACAGCGGAAGGGAAGAGAGAAGAAACTACAAAAAGCTAACGAAACTACAAAGACCTGCAAATAGACATCGAACGCCTGTGGCAAAAGAAAACGAAGATAGTGCTAATAGTCCTTGGGCACTTTCGTTGCGAACCCAAACATTTGGAGCATCAATGGAGCACCATTGGCATTGACAAAATCCCCATCGGTCAATTGCAGAAGGCAGCTTGAACTTGGGAACAGCTGACACCCTGGCCTTTAAAAAACATCTGTCTCAAACAAAGAACATCTGTCTAGCTCAGGTCCTTGGGAAGGACTCAAGAGGCGGATGAAAATGCCAGATCCGTTCTGAACATCTGGCAGACTGCGCAACCAAGCATGCTAATAGTGATAACAACAATAATACAACACCGTCAAACACAACAATAATAATAATAATTAAATACTGTCAAACATCCAGATTTGCCTATCCTGAGTCCTTGGTAAGGACTCGATAGGTAGAAAAAAATGTCAAATCCAGTCTGAACATCTGGCTGACTGTCCGATGAGCAACAATAATAATAATAGTAGTAATAATTTATTAAACTTGTACAGGTAGTCCTTGACTTGCGACCACAACTGAGCCCAAAATTTCTGTTGCTAAGTGAGCTTTGCCCCCATTGTACAACCTTCCTTGCCACAGTCGTTAAATGAATCATTGCAACTGATAACCTGGGTAGTCCAAATAATTACTAAATAAGTAATAAAGGTAATGAAATAATTACCAAATTACCAAATAAGTTATAAAGATTGATTTATGGAAATGAAGGAGACCTTCACACGCATATCTCTGGAAAATTCTTGGGTGGGACGAGTCACATAACGTCACGGTGAAAGATAGAAAAGCATCTCCAAAACTGGGTTAAAAACAACAACATTCTTGCTAGGTGGGCTTCTTATTGTCGTTGCTGTTGAGGTGCCCATGTCTGTGGACTATACGTTGGGTGAACCTTGAAACTTTGCAATGAAATAAACCAGAACGAAATTTGTATCACCTATTCCAGCCGATGCGTTCCTTGGCTAACCTTAGCATGATTTACTTCTTCCCACCATTTTTTAAAAAACAGTTTATTTTTATATATATATATATATATATATATATATATATATATATATATATATCCCTTAACATACATAAGTGTTTTATGAACAGCGTATTGTCTGGGTCAATTTGCTGACATAATAGTATATAATATAATAATATATTAAACATAAGACATACAGTACATTGTAGTGTTTCTCCAATTTCTAATTTCTACTTCTATTGCCCAACCATTGATAAAAATAAGTCCCATATTTGAAAATATTCTGTTATCTTCTTTATCTTTAATGTTTCATCTCCTTCCCACAATTCAATTGGCTTTCTGACCCGCCGCAAACGAAATATCGAGCCAGTTTTCTGGCTGTACGGGGAGTCCTCGACTTACGGCCGCAATGACTAAGGGAAATCTTCGCTATCCGAATTCTGTCCCATTTTACGGCTTTTTCCTGCCACAGTTGTTGAGTGAATCACTGCAGTGGTGAAGGAAGTAACCCGGTTGTTAAGTGATTCTGGCTTGTCAGGAGACGATCGCGTGATCCCGGCAGACGGCAACCGTCGTAAATAAGAGTCAGTTGCCAAGCCACCGAATTTTGATCACGTGACTGTCGGGAGGCCGCGGCGGTGTGAAAAAACGCCCCCCCTTTTTTTCCAACATGGTCGTAACTTTGAACTGTTGCTAAAGAAACCGTCGTAAGTGGGGGACGGTCTGTGGTTTAAATAGCGGACGCCCAAACTGGAAGAAGCTGCATTTTCTCCATCTGCAAAACTGGACCTGCCTCTCAAGAAAAGGGGGGGAAAAAGGAGCGACTTTTGCCGTAAATACGAATCCCGCGACGCCGTGATGATTCTATCAGCCGTGAAAGGTTTCGATTTCACCGGCTAACTATCTTTTGTTGCGGGGCGTTGTTGTTGTTTTTTGTCTCTCTCTGTGTGTGTGTGTGTGTGCTATAGCGCCGAAATATCTTCCTATGGCAAAAGAAGCAGCAGGATCGAAATCGCGACTAAAAATAAATCCATCGAGATTAAGCCGTTCTAATTCGACGAGGGGTTTAGTGTTCTGCCCACTTGTGTATGTTTTATTTTTATTTTTAAAAAAGAGAACGAGACTTTGCGAGTCACAGAAAACGTAGATGCTAGCATTAATTGCCATATATATATATATATATATATATATATATATATATATATATATAGTGGCAACACACACTAGAAACTGGATTATTTTGGAGACAGCTGTGACGGTGAAATGGCGCTTTGCACAATATCACAGCAAGCCTCTGGATTAGGTATGTCACATAATACTCTGTTCAATAAAATTTTAAACGCTCTCATTAGCCAACAGAAGTTTCTACACCGAAAACAGCTGTACAGCTGTTAGGAATTGGCTCACCCGCGCTCACACACACACACACATATACACACCCACACACGGTCTGGCTTTGTGCACTGCAATCCTAGAGCGATCCTAACTTAAGCCAAGTTGTGCTGGGGAGGGGAAAATTCACACCAGACTGACTCCCAGTGCTGAGTTCAGCTGCACAGATGTTCATCCAGACTTTGCTCGGCCGGCTTCTCGCGAGCTTGTGGAAAGGAAGAGCTTGCCAAAAAAATAAAAATAAAAGCGAAAAAAAATGAAAAATGAAAAAAGCGAAAGCAAACGAAGTCACCGGCCCAGAACGTAAAGACAAGAAACGACGATGGGCGCGAGAAAATGGCAGAAAAACTAAACGAAATGCAATATATATATATATATATATATATGAAAGTTTGTCTTGTTAGCTGTTATGGCTACAGAGAAGATGTTGATGGAGAAGGGTGCAATTTTGGGGGGGGGTCCCCCTCCACTCCCCCCCCCAATTTGTTTTGATCTCAGGAATAAGGTTTCTGTTTTGTTGGCTGAAACTTTCTGGTGTTCTTTTAAAGCTCTCTCAGCCGGGGGGGCTTTCGGGAACCCTTCCGTCGGTTCTCCCGCCATTTCTCGCGCCTTGGATGCCCTTACAATACGATTTTTATTTTCATCCCAACGCTGAGCCTTTCCACCCCGCCTAACACCCGTTGTTCAACAAAAAGAAAAAGAAAAAGACAGTGTAAAGCCATTTTCCCCCACCACCACCATTAGGTCATTCAAAATCTTCAAAAGGTCACAGAGGAAGGGATCTGTGGATTCTGCCCTTAAAAGAAATATTCTGAACCCACTTTCACCCTCCAAGACTTTTCCAAGAAGTGGGGCGGGGGGGAGGTGGGAGATGAACAAGAAGAAGAAGAAGAAATTGAATCCCTCAATTTCATAAGCACACAGAGGCCTTGGGTAGGTCTCCTGGACACCCTGCCTTCCTACTTTCCTTCCTTCCTTCCTTCCTTCCTTCCTTCCTTCCTTCCTCTCCTTCATTTTCCTTTTTTCCTTACTTCTCACTCATTTTTCCTTCCTTCTCCCTCCTTCCCGCCTTCCTTCCTTTCTTCTTTTCCTCTCCTTCATTTTCCTTTCTTTTTTTCTTACTCCTCACTCATTT
>WNWU01000107.1:68199-78667 GCA_012654045.1 Ptyas mucosa
AGAAAGAAAGAAAGAAAGAAAGAAAGAAAGAAAGAAAGAAAGAAAGAAAGAAAGAAAGAAGACACAGCACAGAAGAAAAGAGGCACGAGGAGGGCAAAGGGAAAAAAAGACTTTTGGGTACAGTCAGGTTTTACCACCTTCCCAGGGCACCACCGGTTACCAAAAGAAGGTAGGCAGGAGTAAACCAACAAGGCTTCTGGGCATGTGCAAAAGATCTTTTAAAAGGGAAATAAGGGAAGAGTCTATATGTATGTATATATATATATATGGATGCAGAGAAGAATGAGAAACTATTGAATTACCTGGCATAACAGAGGGATTAAGATCGAGGCAGTTTACTAATACCACTCTATAAAGTCCTTAGTAAGGCCACACCTAGAGTCCTGCATCCAGTTTTGGTCACCACACTATAAAAAAAGAGGTTGAGACTCTAGAAAAGAGTGCAGAGAAGAGCAACCAGGATGATGAGGGGACTGGAGACTAAAACATACGATGAACGGTTGCAGGAACTGGGCCTGGCTGGTCTAGTGAAGAGAAGGACCAGGGGAGACAGGAGAGCATCTTCCAATATTTGTGGGGCTGCCCCAGAGAGGAGGAAGGGGATCAAGCAATTTTCCAAGGCACCCGAAGGCCAGACAAGGAACAATGGATGGAAACTGACCGAGGAGAGATTCAACCTGGAAATAAGGAGGAATATTCCGACAGTGAGAACCATCAACCCATGGAACAGAAGTTGGCTTTCGAAGTTGTAGGAGCTTCAACCCTAGAGGCTTTCAAGAAGAGATTGGACTACCATTTGTCAGAAATGGTGTAGGGTCTCCTGCTTGTTAAGGAAAAAAAAAGGGGAAACTGGGAAGAAATATAAGGAAACAGCAATAAAGGATGAACAATAAAAGGCCAAACTCAATCACAGCGACAGCAACCAGAAATAACTTCTGCCTTTTAGGATTGATTACACTTGGTCCTCCACTTACAACAGTTCGTTTAGTGACCGATCAAAGTCACAACGGCACTAGAAAAAAAAGGGACTTAGGAATGTTTTTCACACTTACGACCGTGGCAGCCTTCCCAGGGTCACACGATCGAAATTCAGACTGGCTCGTATTTACGACGGTCGCAGTGTCCCCTGTGGGGTTACGTGCTCCCCTTTTGCGACCTTCCGACAAGCAAAGTTGACGGGGGAAGCCAAGTGTCGCTTAACAACCGGGTGTCTCACTTAACAACTGGGGCAAGGAAGGTCGTAAAACAGGACAAAGTTCACTGAACCACTGTCTCGCTTAGGAACAGAAATTTTGGGGCTCAATTGTGGTCGTAAATCGAGGATGATCTGTATCAACAGGAAAGGACACAGCACTTAAGAAATACACCCTTAAGTCGAGCGGCCATGAAATCTTCAGAAAAGATATCCAGATGCCGGGATACCTTTATGGCAGCGGTGGGTTTCACATTTTGTTGCTACCGGTTCGCCGTGCGCACACTTGCTTCGCGCATACGCGCACCTTCCGCATATGTTCCCGGCCTTCCGTGCACATGTTGTGCTCGTGTGCGTATCTTCCCCGCATGCACCTGATCTCAAAACCGTGCCTTAATAGGATGGCATAGAGCCGGGGCGGAGGGGCGGGCCCACCTGTGATCTCCGCTAGCGGTTCTCCCAAACCGGTACGAACCGGCTGAATACCACCTCGGCTCTACGGCTACAAAAATCAGACTCCTGGCAAGCCATGGTTATCCCTGTGACACCTTGTGGAAGTGAAAGTTGGGTTCTCAAGGAACAAGGTCGAAAGATTAGGGAACATACCTGAGCGGGCGTGTCGAAGAAGACGACTCTTGAGAATTACCACGGAGAGCCCAGAAAAACAAAGAATTGGATTATAGCGTTAACTCGAGCCAGAGTTCTCCTTAGAGAATCGGTGCAAAATCACCAGCTTTAAACTCTTATTTGAACGCGTTATTCAAATAACCCGGGTCGCTTGAACATTTTAATTTAATAATTTGTTCAAATCTAGGCATCGCTCAATTCCAAACTGACACAATAGGCGCAATAAGATTGGACAGGACACACAACACGGTAAGTATAATAATAATTTTTTAAAAAAGGAACTTGGGAAAGAATAAAGAGCGAGAGAAAGAACAATCTTGGAAGGCTCCAAGATTTGTGGTTTAGGAAGTTGAGCTACAGGTAGTCCTTGATTTACAGTAGTGGCCAAAATTGTGGAAACCTTTTAGGAAAAGTGTATTTTTGAGGTTTGACGGTTAATAAAACTTTTTTTTGGTGGGGAGTTTCAAGATAATCCTAAAATAATCCTGAGAACAGCCCAGACATTCACCCAATTGAAAATCTACGGAGCCGACTAAAGAAACTTGTGAGTCGGAAGCTACCCAGCAATAAAACCCAGTTAATAGAAACCATCATTCAATCTTGGTTTCCCATGATAACAGCTGCAGAACTCAAAGGCTTGGTTCACTCCATGGGAAGACGTTGTAAGGCCGTCATTCATGCTAAAGGTTACCCAACTAAATATTCACTGACATGGGGATCATTTTTGTATCTCTCGTTTTTTCTACGTGTTTCCCTTTTCTTCTTTATACCGTAACTGCTATTCTAATTGGAAATCCTTCATAAAAGTTATGGCATCACATTCTTGATTAAATTCTCTTTCCGTTGATATATAATATTATGGTACTACTAAAAAAAAAAGTGGCGTTATTACTTAGTTTTAGATAATACACTTTTCCCAAAAAAGGTTTCCACCATTTTGGCCACTGCTGTGCAATAGTTCATTGAGTGACCACAGCAAGGGGGGAAAAAGGGAGTTGTGACCGTTGCTTTGGCAACGCAACCATTGCCACTTTCTTACAGCCACGTGATCAAAATTCGGCCACGTGGCATGTGGCTCGTATTTATGACGGTCGCAGCATCCAGATAGTGGTGGGGGGGTGTCACACGATCCCCTTTTGGCAATCAAAGTCAACAGGGGAAGCCAGCTTCACTTAACAACCTTGTTACTAAGTTAAGAACGGCAGCGATTCGCTTAACAACGGCGGCGAGAAAGGTCGTAAAAGGAGGAAAAAACAAATTTAAGGAGTGTCTCTCATTTAGCTGTGGAAAGGTCCGTCTCCGGTTTGTTAGATTTGAGAGTAATTTGCCTTTTCTATTAAAATTAAGTCGTTGGTCATCTCGGAGGCTCCTAAATGCTGCTCTCTTAATTGTCTGGATGGGAGACCACCTGGAAATCCCACGGTTAGGAAGAGCTGCTTTTTTTTTTTTTGTTTTTATGTCCCAGGTATGAACACAGTTACAGGAGCAGGTTGGGGGGGACGGGCCGTCATGGTGGAGAAAAACCAGATAACAGATTAACGGAGTTGGAAGGGACCTTGTAGGTCATCTAGTCCAACCCCTCCTCCCTGCCGCCGCCCAATCTGTGGTCACTAGGAGTCCCAAACAGCTCGGTGGTGGCATCTAATTGGTCAATCAATCAATCACGCAAATTAGTAACAACGACGGTGTTTGTGTTTTAAGTCTGTTTTGACCCATTTTCCAGGCCTGCTCCGGAACTCGGTACCAGGCCAACAGATGGGCTCTTTCCCACCCACACGGGATGGATCCAGGCTGTTCACAAACCTACAATCCAATGCTGGATTAAACTTTGCTTTGGTTAGTTTGTGGCTTGCTATGGGGGGGGGAGGGAAACCCCTCCTAATTTCAGGGTTGTGTTTTGGGGTGTTTAGCTCAGAAACTTTAAAAAAAAAATGGCCACAAGAGCCCCGGAGGAAATCTTTAAATCCAGCTCTTTTTTTTCTTTTTTAAAAGCTCCTTGGGGGTCTTTCGAAGTGGCTTGTCTCAGAAATAAGAGGCTGGGGGGGCAACCTATTGATGGAAGCACTCAGAAACAAACACCCCCCCCCCAAAAAAAACTTTCTATCCTTTTGGCAAAGACCTTAGTGGGAGAAACGACTAACTAAGCCATGGTGACTTTTCAGAAAACTTGTCTCCCTCTGCTCAGGTTGATTCAGCATCCTCGATGAGGACTGGAGACTTGAAGCGACAAAGGGAGGGGGTTGGGGGCAGGCAGGTCATACCTCCTAGTAGCAGGCGAGCAGAGACAAGCTAAACTAAACGAGGGGCCTGGAAGGAAAGACCCAGTGAGGTTTTCCCCCCGGGGGCTTGCAAAAGCAACGTGGGAAACTAGGAACGCCCAAGCAGGCGTGAGAACTCACCCATGGGGTTCTTTCCCGCCTCCCTTTTTCTCGTGGGGGGGAGCACGGACCCATTGCCGGGGGGGGGGCAGGAAACAGAGTCTTCCTTCACTCTATTGCTGGACCAGATCGCCCTGGGGGCAGGTGGGGTGTCGAATGGGGTGCCCGGAATGGTTGGGAGATAGAAAGGAGACCACTGGGAGATCCGTGTATACAGTGGCGTCCACTGGAGCCGAGCTCACACGCAAGAGCAGAGGGGAGCTCGTCAAAAAAAAGAGAGAGAGAGAAACGGGGTCGATTCGGAACAGCGGTTGAAAGAAGGAGGGCCCTCTTGGCATTTTACTTTTTCCCTCTCTCTCTTGATATATGTCTCTGGAACTCTGGATCAACTATTCAGAAAATGTATATAGAGTTCACGCCCGCGCACACGCACACTTTTCTTCTTTGTTGGTTTTTTTTTCAGCTGGGTTGCTGCACTTTAGAGAGGGAGGGAGGGAGGGAGGGAGGGAGGGAGGGAAGGAAGGAAGGAAGGAAGGAAGGAAGGAAGGAAGGAAGGAAGGAAGGAAAAAGAGAAAAAAGAAGATAAAAGAGAGGGAGGGGAAGGAAGGAATCAAGGAAAGTAAGAAAAAGAGAGAAAGAAAGAAAAGATAAAAGGGAGGAAGGAAGGAAGGAAGGAAGAAAAAAGAGAGATAAAAGAAGATAAAAGAGAGAGGGGGAAGGAAGGAAGGAATCAAAGAAAGTAAGAAAAAGAGAGAAAGAAAAAAAAGATAAAAGGGAGGGAGGGAGGGAGGGAGGGAGGAAGGACAGAGGTAGTTCATTTGATATTAAAATAATCCAGCCACCGGTTGAAGAAAGGCAAAACTGGGTTAGCTGTTTTTCTAAGGTGGGGAAGGGATGGAGGGAAGAAGGAAAGAGAAACAGGGGAAGGAGGAGGGAGGGAGGAAGAAGGGAGGGAGGGAAGGAAGGAAGGAAGCAAGCAAGCAAGCAAAGAGAAACAGGGGAGGAGGGAGGGAGGGAGGGAGGGAGGGAGGAAGGGAGGAAGGAGAAACAAGAGAGAGAGAGGAAGAAGGGAGGAAGGGAGGAAAGGAAGGAAGAAGGGAAGGAGAAACAAGGGAGAGAGAGAGGAAGGAAGGAAGGAAGGAAGGAAGGAAGGAAGGAAGGAAGGAAGGAAGGAAGGTAAGAAGGAAGGAAGGAAGGGACTTTAATAAAGTCCGCGTAAAGGTCACCAAATCAGTCTCAACTTTTTGGCCTCTCCCCAAACCTTTCAGCGGAAGCCAAGTGAACATAAATTAGGCAGTTATGGCTATGCTCATCTTCATCATCGGGGATTAGCTGGCCGGTGCTGAAGTCAGATCCCTTCTTGGCCACTCCAAATATTCTCAGATCCCTTTAAAACACACACACACACACACACACCCCACCAAATCCACATTTCTTTTTTTTCCCCTCCTCTCTCTCTCTCCCTCTCTCTCCCTCTCTCTCTCTCTCTCTCTCTCTCCCTCTCCCTCCCTCCCTCCCTCCCTCCCTCCCTCTCCCTCTCTCTTTCCCTCTTTCCCTCCCGATCCGGATCAACGCCAGACGGCCGCACTCGAGGAAAAAGGCCAGAGGCTTAGATGTGCAAAGTCGCCCTCTGCGACCCCGGAGCTCCGCGGCGGCGTTGACTTTCCAAGCAGCCGGCTCATTTCTCCACTCGAGAAATCCCGTCCTTCCCTCTTTTTCTTTTTAATTGGGGTGGGGGGGGGGGTGTTGCCTGTCTTAAGTGGGCTGGGGTGTGGGGTGTGTGTGTGTGGAAGAGAGCTCAAAGCCCCTTGAAACGCGGTTAAGAAGTTACGAGGAAGGCGAAGCAAGCGGAATTTCGAATCGGAACTCCAGCCTTTTCGCCACCGCACCGCCGGCAAGGAAAAAGGGGTTATTATTCGTATTAATAAAATCGGGGGGGCCGTCCAGGAAGAGAGGGGGGGTCGTCGGGTCTAAAGCTCTGCTGGCCTCCCCCCCGTCTGTCTTTACCCCGGGTTTTTTTTTTTATTCTTTATTTCGAAACGATAGCTCTGCTTTTCCCTCCGCTGCCAAGTAGATACACCCCCCGGATTAAAAATCATTTTAAGAAAGAATATAAATTAAGCTATGAGCGCGTGCGGACGAACCAAGGAGGGTGTTCTTTTAAAAAAAAAATAATAATAATAATAAAAAAAGAATGTAGTCAAAGAGAATCAGATTTGGGGAGGGGAATCTATAAGTAGCTTACCCACCCACCCCAATCAGGCATCTAAGGACAGCGATTTCAGGGCCGCTTTGGAGAATCCGCCTTAGGGTCGATTCGCCCCGCCGGAGGGTCGATTTCCTCCGTTCCCCCCCACCCGTGGAGGAGGTCCTTGAGATCCGGAAACCTGGACTACCGTGTTTTTGTTTTAATCCTTAAAAAGGGTTTTTTTTTAAAGACCCCTTTCCATCTCGGCGGCGCCCCTTGCTCTCTGACTTGTCGTTTTTCCTCCCAGGCCTTCTGAAAAGGTTGAGTCTGGGGTCTCTATATCAAAGCCAGGATCTTCCAGGATGGATCAAGAGGGAAATCTGGCGAGGGCAGAAGGGGGAGGGGGAGGGGGTGGGGAAGAGCCCACGGCCGGCTTCCCCGTCTGACTTCGAGACCTTTTTACTCGCTTATTATTCTTTTAAGAAAAGAGGGAGGGGGGAGGGGGGGAAGTACGTGTTACGCGTTAGACACACTCGCACACAATATGTGTAACATGCAGTCTTTTCTCCCCCCCCCCCATAGGCCTCTAATATTGGGGGGGGGGGAATTGAGAAGGGAGGAAAGCAAAGATCCAAATTTTATCAACGCTGCTCTATTCGGGGTTAATTTCACCACCTAATTCGCTTTCCCCGAAACTGACAAATCCTAACTAGGCGCCATTAGGTGCAAGACCCCCCCCCCTTTTTTTTTTCTGCCTGGCCAAATCGCTGCTGGGAGGGAAGGGGGGTGTGGGGGTTAAGAAAATAGACTTCCGAAAAGGTGATGAGCACCTGCCTAAATCCTTCATCGACCAGGTTTTTGTTTTGTTTTTCTTTCAGAATGAGGGAAGTTTTGTGTTGGGGTTTAAATGCTTCCACGGAAGAAACCAAAAGAAATAAAAATAAAAATTGGGAGCCTTGGCTGGGAGGATGGGGAGGGGGGGGGAACCCCCAGCTTAAAACAGCAAATCGCCAGAGCCTCTCTTGGCCGGTAAGTTTCGTCCTCGTGAAAACAGTTTTATTATTATTTGAGACGTTTGTTTATCTCGGCGTCGTACAATCCACGCGCGGCGGGGTTAAGAGAAACCTGTTCGCCTTGGAGTGCCCCGCAGTGGCAGCTGGAAAGGAAGAGGCGAAAACGGTGAGGGTTGGTGGGGGGAAGGTTTTTTTGGGGCCTGTGGAAACTGTCGGGACAAGCAGGCGAACGTGGGAGGAAAGGAAGGAGAGGAAGGGAAGGGAAGGAAGGAAGGAAAGGAAACATGAATGAGGAAGAGAAAAGAATGGAAAATGAAGGAGAGGAAGAAAGGAAACATGAATGAGAAGGAAGAAAAAAGAATGGAAAATGAAGGAGAGGAAAGAAGGAAGGAAGGAAGAAGGAAATGAATGAGAAGGAAGAAAAAAGAATGGAAAATGAAGGAGAGGAAGGAGAGGAATGAAGGAAGGAAGAAACATGAATGAGAAGGAAGAAAAAAGAATGGAAAATGAAGGAGAGGAAAGAAAGAAGGAAGGAAGGAAACATGAATGAGAAGGAAGAAAAAAGAATGGAAAACGAAGGAGAGGAAGGAAGGAAATTTAAAAAGTATGTGTTTAAAATTGTGTGGGGAAGGAGGGAAGGAGGGAGGGAAGGAAGGAATGGAAAATGAAAAGGGAAAGAGGGAGGGAAGGAAGGAAAAATGAAACAGGAAGAAGATAGGGAGGGAAGAAAGAAAGAAAGAAAGAAAGAAGGAAAGAAAGAAAGAAAGAAAGAAAGAAAGAAAGAAAGAAAGAAAGAAAGAAAGAAAGAAAGAAGAGAGGCAAATAATTAAACGAGGGAGGGGAGAAAGAACGGCTGATAAGTTTTGCCCCTTCCTTAAGCGAACGGCGAAAAAGGAGCCTAATCTTTCAAACTTGGACGTTCCTGCAGAAACGAATCCACTTTCAATTCTTTTCCCGCGGATTAAATCAGATCCGCAAAGCTGCTGGCTTCACTCCTTCGCAGCGGGAGGACAGGAGAGCCCGTGTCCCAGGCAAGCGGGAGAGATGGGGGGGGGGGGGGGGGAAAAAGAGCCCCGGGGGGGGGGGGGGGGGGGGGGGGGGGGGAGGCGAAAGAGAGCCTCGGCAAGGGGGAGGACGGAGCCCAACGCTTTGCCATTCCCTTGACCTTGAACCGGAGAAAAAACGCCGACTGACTTAAGGCATCTTAAGCGTTGCCATCACCGCAAAAAAAAAAAAAGAAAGAAAGAAAGAGAGAGAGATCCACACTGGCGACGAGAAAAACTTCGCCTCTTTCCAATCTTAAAGGGAGAGGAAAGTGGTTTTGTTTTTGTTTTTTGCAATGATCGAAACCTCGCCAGGACGACCAAGTCCATCTCCAGCCGGCCAAGAGAGAGGAGAGTGGAATTAAAATTAAAATTAAAATTAAGCGTTCTGCATAAGAATTGCAGAAAGAATGGGGAAAAGGAAGAATCGCAGCCGAAGGGAGAGCTTGTTAGAGGCCATAGAAGTCGCGGGGCGCGAGTGGGGTGGTGGTGGGGACCAGGAACCGCCCCTGGGGATTTCCCCCCCCCCGTGGCAAAATCCCCCTGCGTGGTAAGGGACACCCCCCCCGCGCTCTCTAAAATCAACCCAAGCGTCCGCCGCATTCAAAAGGCCTCAAAAACGCCGCCGTTTTTGCCCTGCCGTTCGATTTCCGAGCAACTTAATATATATATATATATTATGCTTTATATTTATATTTATTTATTTCTCCCGCTCCGAAATCTTTGCGCTTTAGATTTCCTCTAAAGCCGGCGTCCCATTAAAAACTCCAAAAAGCCAAAAGGCCCAACAACCGCGGGAGCATTATTGGTTTTTCTTTTTTTTTTAATAAAATAAAGTAAAATAAAAAAAAATACAGCGCGCCAAACTCACACCCCCAACCCACAGTCCGCTACGGGCCACAAGTCGCGTGAAACTCGGGCGCCAGAAACTTTCAAGTCAAAGGAAGCGAGTTGCAGCTACTTCGGGGAGCCGAGCAAAGTCCTCCTCGGTCGGAGAGTGTCTTTTTGAGAGGGAGGGGTTGTTGGAGAAGAAGTAGGGAGGGGAAGGGGGGGGATAAACCGTCCCCGACAGTCGGAAGGCTCCTAAATCTTAACCACCCCGCTCTTCTGCCTTGCCCGCTTTTCTTTAAAATAATAATAATAATAATAATAATAATTACCAGTTCGCATTTCATTAGCGGCCGATTCCTCTTTCCCCCAGCCGCGTACTCCAAGGTTACACACACACACCCCTCCAAATTTATACAAATACCCCCTTCCCACGAGAGATTTTTCCTTCCTCTTCTACCCCCCCACCCCCCCATTTCAGTTTTTCTCGCTCAGCTCTTCCCCACCAAAAAAATAAATAAATAAATAAAAATAATAGTGAATGAACTTGGGACGAAGGACGTTCAAAAGTTGCCAAGAGGCCCAGAAGAATCCACGGCGAATTAACCAAAAAAAAAAGAAGAAGAAGAAGAAGAAGAAGAAGAAACAGAAAGAAAAATTTTCCCAGTTCGTTTGCTCGCAAACCCCCCTCCCCCCCCCACTCCTCGCAGCTACGAACCCCAAGTGAAAGAGGGCTGCCCCGTTTCTTTCTTTCTTTTTTTTGCATAGTGCCAGTCTTGGGGAGGGGGGGGCTCTCTCTCTGCCCCCACCCCCGTTTGCCCACCCGCTTTGGGAGGCCTGCAGGGTTTTCTTTCTCTCCCGCGGGCCCCCCACCCCGGAAAATAAAATAAAATAAAAAATAAAATCGCCCTTCCACACTCAGGCACTTCGCGTACTCCCCCCCCCCCTCCCGCGTTTCCTTTTCTCCGCCAACTTCCAGCGAGCAACCAAGCCGTGAATCTCTAGCGCCCACTATTCAAAGAACGGGGAATTAAAAAAAATAATAATAATAAAAAAAAACTTTTGCGTTACACACACACACACACACACACACACACACACGCAACCGGCCAGAACTTGGAAAGAAGTCGGAGAAAGGGAGGAGAAGGAGGAGTTGCGAAGATTCAACTTTTGCTTAAAACTTTTTCTTCCCCCCCCCC
>WNWU01000107.1:107411-125813 GCA_012654045.1 Ptyas mucosa
AGATAGATAGATAGATAGATAGATAGATAGATAGATAGATAGATAGATAGATAGATAGATCAAGCTACCTGTATGTTCATGGGGAGGCCTCATCCTTCCACATTCCCAGAATGGATCCTTTCTGTCTTGGAGCCGAGTCCATGTTGTCTCTTGCGCTCTGCAGATGTTGGCTAGTCCATCTCAGGCCACCGTCCATGACATTAAACCCAGTTTCACAGAACATAGAATCGTAGGCTTGGAAGGGACCTCGGAGGTCTTCTAGTCCAACCCCCTGCTCTAAGGCAGGAGACCTTATGCCATCCCGGTTAAATGATAGTCCAATCTATTCTGGAAAGCCTCCAGTCCGTGGTTTAGTTTCTGCAACCCCCAATTCTGTCTGAATCGGGCTGCCCCTTGGATTTATGGAGCTGTGGGGCTTCCAAGCCCTTTTCTCCTTTTTTTGGCCTGTCCAGTTGAAACAAACCAGGTTTATTTGTGGTTGGGGTCGCAAACAAGGTCCACAAATGTGGCTGGTTGATTGTTTTGACCTGTGAACCACTTTGAGGCCTTCAGTTTCCCCTCAAGGTGTCCAGGAAGCCAAAATGGCTGTGTTTGGAGATATCTTGGAGGCACGTTCGGAAAAACCAGGTGAGTTTTCTCTCATGGAGGCTTTGACTCCCATCTTCCAAGATGAGCTTCTTGACTCCGGGTTTGGGGTTTCATCTGAACGGCCGGCGAAGCTCAACACCCTCCAACCAGTTATGATGGAAGCAGATCCTGTTCCTTCTCACGACTGCCCTCCAGAGCAGTCCTTCCCCCACCCAAAGCCATTTTCCAGGTGTGCGTGGACTTCAACTCCCACAATGCCACAGCCAGCGTGGCCATGGATGAGAATTCTGGGAGTTGAAGTCCCGCAGGCTTATAGGTTGTGACTAGGCCCGAAAAGGCCTCAGTTCCAGAAGTGATGGCAGCTCCCCTCTTCAAGTTCCTTTTTAAAAAAAAAAAAAAAAATAGGAAAAACCTTGATTTTTCTGACTTGGTTGGAGGAAAAGGGGTACCCAGTAAAATGGGGGGCCATTTTAGGCAGCAGGTCTGCCTCAGCTCCGCCATTTGCATAAATGGAAGTTGTTTGTGTAAAAGATACATACGTCAGGTGCGTATCTTTTACTTCCTCACCCAATGGACATTATTGGGAGTCAAAAGTAACAGAATAACAGAGTTGGAAGGGACCTTGTAGGTCATTTAGTCCAACCCCCTGCCCAAGCAGGAGACCCTTTTACATTTTACACAGAAGTGCATCCTTTGTATAAACTGCACGCCACATACCTGCGTTTTTTATGCCCTTTTTGCCCAAACGCATGCTGCAAATGACACCACGCGTGTCAATTTGCTTCCATCCACGTAAGCCTTTCGTGCAAATTGGTGGTTCAAAACCAGATTAGGACCCTTTCGTAAAGGTTATTTAACAAACCACTTACACACACACACAACATCCGGGTGTGTTCATTTTCTCAATCTGACCGAAACCCCAACTTTAGCAGGCAGGGTAAAAATAAAAACGAAACGAGGAGGATCTGCAGTTCATTTACTTTTTCCCTCCCTCTGTGCAAAATCATGAGAACGGTTTGCGTGAGCCGTGTTTTCTGTGCAAAATTTCAACAATTGGGTCCAATTTCCAAGGCAGTGTGTTTTGTGTTTGTCTCCCACCCCCGTGAAGCGATTGGTACCAGAGTCAAGCCCTTTGTGTTCCTATAAATCCTGCTCATATGGAAGTCAGCGAGCTGTAAAATACAGTTGTCTCTCATTTGTTTACGGGTTTTCAGCAGGCGGCCAGAAAAAAAAACAAACAAAAAAAGGAAAGAAATAATAATAATAAAAAGGACCGAGACGGGATCAGATTCTTAACAGCTCTCTAAATATGCACTGATTATTTGTTTGGTTGCAATATTTGTAGCCATCTGTTACCACTAGGGCAGGCAAGCCAGAATGGGGAAACAAAAATAAAGACAACACAGAAATGGAAACAATATCGAAAATGTCACTTTGTCAATGTCAATTTATCCAGTTTGATCCCTTCTGCTTTGCAACGGCGGGTTCATTATGGAGTTGACATGTGTCAGCGGATTTCCCCCACCCACCCCCCGCCCCCCCAAACCTGGCATTTTCCTCCAAGGAAAATCTAGAATCTTCAGAATTGGGGAATTGTTTATTTCACTTTACCCTGCAAATTTCACTTTACCCTGGATTAGATCCATTCAAAACTTTTAACACCTAGAATGTCTAACTTCCTTCCTCCCTTCTTTCATTTTTCCTTCCTTCCTTCCCTTTCATTTTTTCCTTCCTTCCCATTCATTTTTCCTTCCTTCCTTCTTTCTTCCCTCCCTCCCTCCCTTTTTGTTTTCCTTCTTTCTTTCTCCTTCATTTTCCTTTTTCCTTCCTTCCCTTTCATTTTTCCTTCCTCTCTTTCATTTCCTTTTTCCTTTCTTCCCATTCATTTTTCCTTCCCCCCTCCCTTCCTTTCTTCCTCCCTCCCTTCCTTTTCATTTTCCTTCCTTCTCCTTCCTTTTCCTTTTTTCTTCCTTCCCATTCATTTTTTCTTCCCTCCCTCCTTCCTTCCTTCCTTTTCATTTTTCCTTCTCCTTCCTTTTCTTTTCTCCTTCCTTCCTTACCATTCATTTGTCCTTACTTCTTTTTCCTTTCTTCCCTTTCATTCTCTCTCTCTCTCTCTCTCTCTCCCTGCCTACCTACCTACCTACCTACCTAGTACCTACCTATCTTAGATCATTTCAGCCACCCACCCGCCAATACTGGTTTATTTTTGTGTGTCTTCTGCCTATTTGAGCCGTGGTAGCGCAGTGGTTAGAGTGCAGTACTGCAGGCTCCTTCTGCTGCCTGCCAGCTGCCTGCAATTTGGCAGTTCGAATCTCACCAGGCTCAAGGTTGACTCAGCCTTCCGTCCTTCTGAGGTCGGTAAAATGAGGACCCAGATTTTTTTTTTTTAATTTTGATTTATATGCCGTCCTTCTCCGGAGACTCAGGGCGGCTTACAGTGTGTTAAGCAATAGCCTTCATACTTTTGTATATTTATACAAAGTCAGCTTATTACCCCCACAATCTGGGTCCTCATTTTACCCACCTTAGAAAGGATGGAAGGCTGAGTCAACCTTGAGCCTGGTGGGATTTGAACTTGCAGTAATTGCAGGCAGCTGATCTTAATAACAGTGAATTAGTCCACCGCGCCACCAGGACTCTTATTGTTGTTGGGGGCAAGAGGGCAAGACTCCGTAAACCCCTTAGAGAGGACTGTGAAGCATTTTAAAGCAGGATATAAGTAAGTGGTATTGCTACTTATGGCAAGTGGCAAAAAGTTTATGGCCCTCGAAGTAAAAAATTCTCGTGATGGCTCCAGCCCTGAACATCCGGCAAACAAACAGACGGCTTCCTGCTCTTACTAACATCTACCCTCCCCCTCCCTTCTCAACATACATAAAACAACTTCAAGGGTCCTCAAAATACGGCCCACAAGGCCTCTTTCTCTGCCTTCCCCATAAGAGAACTTTGGTTGTCGTGCTCCAAAAACCACAAGACACGGGTTTTTTTTTTTAATGGAAAGGTTTACTAGCCCCTTGCCAACATTTCCAATCAATTTTTTTTTTTTTTGGAGGGGGGGTTGAGGGGGGGGGGGGCGGCTTTCATAATTGGCCCATTTATTCTTCTCAGAAGCATTTCTTCTGCAGCACCGTGGAGCCAACCTCTCTGTATTCTTGTTGAGTGACCCACATGTCCTGAAACGAAGGCAAGCTGGTGAGCACCGACGCGCCAATCCAGACGGAATGTATCCGGTTCGCCGGAGCTTCCAGTTTGGTTGGAAGGCCGTGAGGGCTTAAACTTCTTAGCTCTTTGAGAAGACGTTCGCAGAGACCTGGAAACAGGGTAGATCCTCCCGCTACGATAAGGCTTCTCCAGAGGTCCTGCCGGATGCTTCCTTCACATTTGGAGATGGTCTCGGCGATCATTTGGTGGATCCCCGGTGCCGTAACGCCAGCATCCGTCGGGTTAAAAAGGGATTCGGGAGCTCGGAAGAGCTGGTCTCCAATCTCGACAGGCCTGCCATCCGGGAGTGTGTATTCGCGGACGGACACTTTGTCTTTCGGGCGACTTGAATCCAGAGCCACGTAGCACAGGTTCTCCTTGATGTTCTTCACAATCTCCTTCTCGGCAGAGCTCAGGAAGTTATGCCCGCTCTCCAACAGGAGGGTGGAGAGATACCTGGTGATGTCACGCCCCGCGAAATTCATCCTGGAGATGGCATGGAGCAAGCAGTGGCCTTTGTAGATGGGGACAGTCAAAGTGACTCCGGCACCGCTGTCTAAAACCAACCCTGTGGTACGGGCAGAAGCGTACAAGGCCATCAAAGCTTGAAGGCCTACGAACATCGCCGGGACTTGGAAATGCTCAAACATAATCTCTGTCATCTTCTCTCGATTTGCCGTTGGGTTCATGGGTGCTTCAGTCAACAGCACCGGCCTCTCCTTGGCTTTTACCTTGAGTCCATGCCTGTAGATGTATCTCCAGATCTTCTCCATATCATCCCAGGAGGTCACTATCCCATGTTCCACTGGGTATTTAAAAGATAAGATCCCTCTCTTGGCTTGGGCTTCCTTGCCGACGTAAGACGTTCTCTGAACGGGGCCAAACATGATCGCGTGGGTCTTTGGGTAGCCGACAATGGTAGCCACCATGGTCCTGGGAGCCTCTTCTCCAGAAAAACCCGCTTTGCAGAGTCCTGACCCATTGTCAATAATGACGGCGATCCTCGACTGAGACATCTTCAATCCGACGAAGAACTGAATGTGCAACAACTGTTTTCCTCGCTCTAGTCTAGTAGGGCAGCACAGAACATTGGGTCCGTCTAGGTTCTAGATCCTTAGATATCATAAACAGGTTTCTTCCTTTTCAAAAACCGGCTTCTCATATTATGTGCAGGTGACATATATTTCTGGAAACAAGGTCTTCTCCAAATAGCCAGGACTTGTCTTGGGGAGATTGCGAGCATCCACTGTGGATGTTCAGAGGTGATAGTTATTACCAGTTGTCTTTCTGAATCAGGCTCAACCGAATATGTTTCAGGTGGCTAAGGACGTAGAGCATCCTGATGCTTCTTGCCTTCAGATCCTAGAAACGAGTTTCTTCTCCCCGGTTTCAATTTATTCACAATTGCTCCACTGTGGTGTTAAACTGTGGTCTTGTCTGTTAAATTTTTTTTGCAGATGTTGAATAAGCTTTCAGTTTGATCTTCGGTGGTCAGCCAATGGAGGCCAAGTTGGAGTTGTCATCAGAAAAGTACAATGACATCAAACAGAACAATGGAAGTGCTTAAGATGGGCCTCGTATGGGTGGCCACCTAAGATTAACCTCTGGATAGACAGCTGAGTTACCAACTGAAAATAAAAATCAGTAATAGCAGGTCATGTAAGATAACTGGTGGATTCTAGGTGTTTCTCCATCAATAACAGCAATCCTAGCCCCCAAATTATAGGAATTTTAATATGATATATGTATATAAAAAGTGTTTTTTTCTATCGAAGCACCTGGTCTACCCCAATAGGGAAGGGAACATACTGCTTTCCTTTCGCCTTTCAGCTCCAATCCAGGAGCCCTCAGTTCACGACAAACCATTTTATACCAAATTTATATTTGCGGATAAAGAAATAAAGGGAGACTAGTATAGATCTATTTCAAGCTATTTAGCGCTCATCAGCTAGCCATACCCTTACACAAGTTCGAATCCCAGTAAGGGTATGGCTAGCTGATGAGAGCTAAATGAGGACCCAGATTGTGGGGGCAATAAGCTGACTTTGTATGAATATATACAAAAAGTATGAAGGCTATTGCTTAACGCATTGTAAGCCGCCCTGAGTCTCTGGAGAAGGGCGGCATATAAATCAAATTTTTTAAAAAAATAGCTTGAAATAGATCTATAATAGTCTCCCTTTATTTCTTTATCCGCAAATATAAGTTAATTATATATATATATATATATATATATATATATATATATATATATATATATTGTAGCACAGGGTTGAAATGAGGGATCCTTGCTGCTCTCTCAGCTCTGTTGTTTACTTGCAGTTGGTTGGGCCGTTTACTCTTAGCTTGATTGGCAGCTTCTTGATCGGAGTTGTTTGCTTCTTGACTGATGGTCTGATCTTAAATTTTGGAGTTCGTCTATGCTCGTTTTTGTGTTGATTGCAGCTGGGGAAGGAGTTTTGGTCTCTTTTGTTCCCCTTTTGGTGGACTTCGAAAATTTTAGCGAGGGATGCTTTGTCCGGTTGCTGGGTGGGCGTGGCCATGGTGGGCGTGGCCTAGTCAGCCTCCTGCACCATGGTGGAGAGGGCGTTTATGCCCTCTCTGGGCTCCGGAGGCTTTCCTCGAGGCTCCAGGAGAGTGAAAATGGCCTCCCCAGGCTCTGGAGGCCCTCTGGAGGCTGGAAATGGGCCCTTCCTGAACTTCCGGTAGGCCTGTTTTTCGTCCTCCCCGAGTCTCCGTGCACGCCTTGCCCTTACCTGCATCCAAAATAGGCCGTGTGGGGACTCCTGTGTGGGGAGGAGGGGAGGGGTGGGCGGGGCCAGCCAGGAGTGGGGTTTGGGGGTTATCCGAACCGCACAGAATCTAGGCTGGAGGTTCTCACGAACCCCTGGAACCCCCAGCAGCCCCACCCCTGTCTCTTTCTCTCTCTCTTCTTCCCTCCCTCCCTCTTTCTCTCTCCGTCCCTCTGTCCCTCCATCCCTCCATCCCTCCGTCCCTCCATCCCTCCCTCCCTCTCTCTCTGTTTCTTAGAAACCCCTTTTTCTAAACAGGAAATACATTAAATCCTGTTAGTTTCTCAGGCCTTAATATCAATTATTTATTTAACCTTTTGGGGAAAAAGCTGAACGCCAGCTATTTTTTTCTTTTAATTCAGCCTTCAGCCTTCTGACCGACGCTGCCGCGGCTTTATGGCTAAAAGGAGGAGACATTTTCCCGTCCCCGTCCTCAGTAGCACCGTCGGTGGACAATATTTGGCCCGTATTCTCGGTAATCGGCAGCCGTCACCCACATCTGTTTGAAGGTGCTCAGGGAGGTGATGATAGACGCCCCGATCCATGCCGAGAACCATCGGTCTGGGGGAGCGATGACTTTGATGGGGACACCCTGAGGGGCTTCTCCTTCCAAGCCTTTGAACATCCGTTCGTCCAAACCTGGGAAGAGGGAAGACCCTCCTGAGATCAGCACGTTGGAATACAGCAGGTTACGGATACTGGGGTCGCATTTCTTGACGCTGTGGGCCACAAGCTTGTGGAGACCCTGACCCTTGTGGTCGATGTTGCTCGGGGTGAAAAGGATCTCGGGAGCCAGGTAGAGGGGGTCCCCGATTTTGATCCTGTTGCCATCAGGAAGCTTGTATTCTTTGGGGAGGTCTTCGGAGTGCTTGCTCTCTCGGTGGCGGGCGTCTAAGGTCACAAAACACAATTTGACTTTGATGTCCTCCACTACGGTGTTGGCTTCCGGAAAGTTCCAGAAGTATTGCCTGTTTTCTAGAAGAAGTTCCCTCAGGAACTGTGTGACGTCGCGGCCCCCCAGGCCCAGCTGGGAGACAGCATGGGGAAGACAGTACCCCTCGTACACTGGGACGGCATGGCTGATCCCGAACCCGCAATCGATGACGATCCCCGTATAACGTGCAGAAGCATAGAGGGAGAGGATGGCTTGGATTGACAGATAGAAAGCCGGGACCTTAAAATATTCAAACATCAGCTGGGTGAGCTTGGCTCGGTCCTCTTTTGGGTTCAAGGGGGATTCGGTCATCAGCAGAGGCCTCTCGAAGGCCTTCACCCCCAACCCTTTCTCGTAGATGTACTTCCAGACGGTCTCCATCTCATCCCAGGAAGTGATGACGCCCGCTTCGATGGGGTAGGACAACGAGAGGACGTCTTGTCTATGTTGGGCTTCGAATCCCACGTAGCATTCTTTCTGCTTAGCCTTGGAAAGAGGTAGCTTGCTTCTGGGGTAACCAAGGACGGTGGCCATGACGTGCCGTGGGCTAATTTCTCCAGAAATCCCCGATTTGCAAAGTCCGGAGCCATTGTCAACGATGACAGCTTGGGAGCTGGAGATTCGAGCCTTCGATGTGAATCCTTCTCGGCCCATTTCGGGAGAAGGTCAACCTGTTCAGCACCTGACCATTGGCATGGTGTCGGACACTCGGATATGTATCTTTGAGTGTTTCCTAGGAATAAAAACACTTCTCAGTCTGAAAACAACAACAAAAAACCCACAGCCTCTCCCATTTGATAAAATTGGAAAAATGGTCCATAGCCACGACTTCACAATGAATGAGGTCCTGTCTAACATTGTTGAGTTGTCTCTAGGAGACCAGAAAGTTCAAGAGGTCCTTCAAAGCTACTTTGATGCAGACAAAGATGATTTCAAGTCTATTCATGGTCAAGAGCCACAATCATGGCCACAGATCTTCTTCAGATATTTAGGATGGGACCAGAAAGTTCAAGAAACATGTCAAAGCTAGTTTGATGCAGACAAAGATTATTTCAAGTCTAATCATGGTCAAGAGCCACTATCTTGGCCAGAGATGTTCTTCAGTTATCTAGGATGGGACCAGAAAGTTCAAGAGGCATGTCAAACCTACTTTGATCAAGATAAAGATGGTTTCGCCTTTTCTCCTTGACATGATATACTATCTTGACCAGAAATGGTTTTCAGATATTTAAAATGAAGTCTTCCACAAGTGCAAAATAAAGTCCAAAGCATCTCAGGAACGCGAGGCTGTCTATCTTCTTGTCTCTCTCTTTCCCCATCTCTGTTCCTGCTAACTCCAGTTGTTGGGTTTCTTAGAGTATAGAACAATAGACCCGGAAAAGTCCTTGGAGGTCTTCTTACAATACAAAATTACCAAAATTGCCTCCAAAACATCAGAGGTGTCTTTCCTTGTTGCTGGCACCCCTATTGGTGAGCGAGAGGATTGCACCCTCTGTTGGAAAAGCACTAGATTTACAGAGCTGGCTCATTGTAGGAAGTAAAAGCCAGTGAAAACTCTGTAAAATGCTTTTTTTTTTTTGGTCTCAGATCGATTTGGTAAGAAGGGTGGAAATTAAGATGGCCCTTCTTCTGCCCAACCTTTGTTTATTTTCAAGAGCATAATTTATCAACGCACACCAACGGTGCTTTTCAGATTATGTTACTACCGGTTCGCCGCATGCATGCTCTATTCATGCAGATGTGCGACCCAGTTTGCACACTTGCCTGCCTTCCGTGCAGGTGCCCAGCCTCCAAAACGTGCCTAAATAGGATGGCATAGAGCTCGTGTGGGATTTCCGCTACCGGTTCAGCCAAACTGGTCCAAACTGGCCGAATACCATTCTGAAACACACCTCCCAATTGTCTTATTTGTTCGGCCCTCCCCATCTCAGCATTTCCAGTCGCCATGGAAAGGAAGTCCATCGTGCCTCTTCTATTAAGTAAGGAAAGCAAAATAGGATTTCTGAAGAACAAAAGACAATGAAGAAAATGGACCCTGGTCCTGGTGCCCGTGACTCCATCGTTTATTTACTGTAAATTCTAGCCAGTCAACACATCCGAAGACAGATTTCATATACACATATAAATTCAGACATATGAGAAATCCGTCTTTGGATAGACCCAACAGAAGTTCAAAGAATTATGTGTGATCGATGAACGTTTTATGTCCCTCTAATTATTTGAACTTCCACTGTTCTAACCCATCTACAAAGGGAGACGATTGTTCCTAAAAACATTTCCGGTGTACCACAGCAGGTCCAAATTCATGGTAATCGTTCAAGGTGACCCACATCTGTCTGAACGCCGTTAAGCAAGTCAATATGGAGGCCCCGATCCACACGCAATACTTCCTTTCCGGAGGAGCGATGATCCTCACCGATATCCCCAGAGGTACCTGAAGTTGCATTTCCTGCAAGATGCGCTCATCCAGCCCACAGAACAACGTCGATCCCCCCGAAAGGAGGACGTTGCCGTAAAGATCTCGTCGGACGTCGATGTCGCATTTCATGATGCTGTTGAAGATCATCCGGTGGACGCCCGGTGCATCGATGCCAATGTCGGTGGGGGCAAAAAGGGCTTCTGGAGCTCGGAAGAGTTGACTCCCGATTTGGATGACGTTTCCGTCAGGTAACTTGTACTCTCTGAGGAGATATTCCGGCTTAGTTTTCATTTCTTGGATGGGATCTAACGCTACGTAACACAGCTTCTCCTTGATGTCCTTCACGATTTCTCTCTCGGCCGTGCTGACGAAGGAATGCCCGCTCTCGAGAAGAAGCCTCATGAAGTATTCAGTGATGTCCCTTCCGGCGACGTCCAACCTGGAGACCGCGTGGGGCAAGCAGTACCCTTCATAGATAGGAACCGTGTGGGTGACCCCATCTCCGCTGTCCATGACTATGCCGGTGGTACGTGCTGATGCATAGAGCGCCAGGGTGGCTTGGACGGCCACGTACATCGCTGGGACCTTGAAGTTCTCGAACATGATCTGAGTCATCCTCTCCCGATTCTGGAGGGGGTTCAGAGGGGCCTCGGTCAGCAACACGGGCCTCTCGCTGGACTTGAGCCTCAATTCGCAATCGTAAACGTGCCTCCAGATCCGCTCCATGTCGTCCCAGGAGGTCACAATGCCGTGATCAATGGGATAATTCAAGGATAAAACGCCTCGTTTGCACTGAGCTTCTTCTCCAATGTAATACTCCTTCTGGCCTGCTCCGAGCATCGTAGCTTTGGCTTTCGAACGGCCCACGATGGCTGTGATGACCGACCTCGGAGCGCTATCTCCGGCAATGCCAGCCTTGCACAATCCGGATCCGTTGTCGAAGATCACAGCTGGGATATCTAAAAATCTGGGATCGGACATTCCGTAGACTGTTTCCTTGCTCACCTGGAAAAATGGTCTGGATTGGAGGCCACTTAGAATGCTTGAAAGGAAAGGTTCTAGAGCAGTGAGGTCATACACACTATTTCTTCAGGGGAGGCAGCTTGGGAAGCTGGAAAGATGCTACTCCCAATGTTAATAACACAATAACAGGGTTGGAAGGGACCTCAGAGGTCTTCTAGTCCAACCCGCTGCTCAAGAAAGAGACCCTATACCATTCCGGACGAACGGCTGTCCAATCTCTTCTTAAAAACCTCCAGTGATAGATCCCCAAAACTTCTGAAAGCAAGCCGTTGCACCGATTAATTGTTCTCGCTGTCAGGAAATTCCTCCCTATTTCTAACCCATCTCTTTGATTAGTTTCCATCCATTGCTTGTTGTCGTGCACCATTGATTAGGTGTTAACAAAATATAGTGGTACCTCATACCAGGGGTGAAATCCAGCAGGTTCTGACAGGTTCTGGAGAACCGGTAGTGGAAATTTTGAGCAGTTCAGAGAACCCGTAGTGGCTGGCCCCAGAGTGGGGAGGGAATGGGGATTTTGCAGTAACCTTCCCCTGCTATGCCCAACAAGCCACGCCCACAGAACCGGTAGTTAAAAAAAAAAATTGGATTTCACCACTGCTTCATACTCAAACTGCATCAAAACTCATCAAAGTTGATACTGAACGATGACGTGAAAATGTTGTCCCAATACTCGGCATTTGTTTAGTACTCAATGTGCTGCTATAGGAAAAGGGGCATGGCTGCAGGGAACGGACAGGAAGTCGGCCATTCTGGGAAGGTTGCTGACATAGGTAAAGGGGCAGACCATCCAGTTGTCTGCAAGGAGTATAAATCCTTCCATTCCCCACTATCCAGTCAGAGCTGAAGAAGCTTCTCGGATGAGAAGGGAAACGTCTTCGAAGAAAAACCAGAAAGCACAGTTGCGTCTTGAAAAAAAAGCACCTTTGGGACAACCATGACCTGGAGGACTGAGAATCTCCATAGACAAACAGACAGAAAGTTCTTCCCAGCCAGAACAAATGGTCACGGGAAGAGGTGGTATTCAGCCGGTTCGGATTGGTTCGCCCGAACCGGTAGCGGAAATCCACCCACTCTCCTCGGCTCTATGCCATCCTATTTAGGCAGATTTTTGAGGGAGGCAGATGCCTGCGCAAACCAGGCATGTGTGCGCGGGGCGAACCGGTAGTAACATAATCCAAAACCCACCGCTAGTTACGTGGTTTGTTTGAGACACATACGTGTCACAACCAATTAATGCCGAGTACCGGGATGCACTCTGTAAAGGGTTGATGTCTGAATGAAGGCACCACACCAACAATCTTACGGAAAAGGGAGAACTTCAGAAGAAGAGTAGCCAAAAGAAGGGAACGCAGAAAGGATTCCGGGAAGGAGAAGAGACGAGTTCAAGTAGAACCGGTTTTACTTCTTAGTTGCCCTGGGGCAGAGAGTTCATTTCCAACCTCTGCCTCTTTCTTCTCCTGGATCAATGCAATTTATTTCCATGGTTCTTTTGGTGTTGCTGTTTTTGTTTGTTTTTTTTTTAAACCATTGAAACCAATGGCCCAGTTAATGACAATCGCAAAGGGAAACTCATAACTGATCTCAGGGTTATATTTTAACTGATTCTGCTTAGGGCTGTGAACGAATAAAATCTATCTGATCCTTTGTGGGGTGTAGAGGGGAAGAGGAGATGATACGTGATTTCCAGGGCTTTAATTCTAGGTTATATTTTTCCTTTTTTTAAACTATGTTGTGGGAAGGTGCCGAAGATGGCGAGGTTGAGAGACCAAACCGAACCATAATTGTATTAAATTAATAAATACAATTTAATTGAATGGGAAATAAAATAAGAAAGTGCCTTAAATTAAATAAGGACAGGAAATAAAATAACAAGTCCCTTAAATTAAATAGTAAATCCATGATCTCATTCAGTTCAATAAGAAAATTTCAAGTGGTCCTCAATTTACAACAGTTCATTTAGTGATTCGCCCGAACCGGTCTGAACCGGCTGAATTCCACCGGTTCGGATCGCTTTGGGCGAGCCGGTAATGGCCGCCCATCCACTCAACCTTAGGCAGGAGGAACCGTGGACAACTTCTGAGAAGCTTCTCACAACAGATAATAACGTCTTGAACAAAGCAGAATTCCATGGGTTCAAAAATGGGACGCAGGCAGTTTGGTAGCTAACCTCCTTGGAACCTCACCCAAAGTTCAAGATTTTTGGAGGGGGTCTGTGTTTGATCTCATATCTTTCAACCGAGTCCTTACTTCAAGTCGGCCACTTCTTTGAATGTTGCTCCTTGGGCCGCTTCCCCGGAAAATGATTCTGATTACGGAAGGCCAGTTTTTCTTTGAAGCTGCCCGTAACTTTAGGCGATGGGAGGAAAGCAATTAAAATAGACTTGCGAGAACCATTCATGATCGATTCCACTGGGCCTTTTTTAAAAAAAAAATTTTTTTTTTTAAATATTCTGGTCCTAGTTTATATTCATCACCCAGACTGGGTAATTTTCCTAAAGCACAATCTGCAGTTGTGGGTGAGAACCATCCATTGGAAATAAAAAAATGTGATACAGGTAAAATAAAAGGATAAACCAGGCAAAACTCACCCCCCACCCCCCCGCAGAACCTTCTATAATTAATTTCATTCTTTTTAATTTCCTAATTTCATTCCTATATTTCCATCTGCAACAAGTGTTTCTATACCTCTCCTTTCTTCCCTCCTCCATCCCTCCCTTTTTTCTTCTCTGCCTCCCTCCCTCCCTTCTTCCCTCTCTCCTTCCTTCCCTTTTTTCTTTCCTCCCTCCCTCCCTCTTTTCCTCCCTCCCTTCCTTCGCTTTCCTTTCCCTTTTTCCTCCTACCTTCCTTCCTTCCTCCATCCCTCCCTCCTTACCTCCTTTCCTTCTCTGCCTCCCTCCCTCCTTCCCTCGCTCCCCTTTTTCTTTCCTCCCTCCCTCTCTCCTGCCCCTTTTTTCCCTCCTCCTTCTTTCCTCCCTCCCTCCCTTTTTTCTTTCCTCCCTCCCTCCTTCCCTCCCTCTCTTCCTTTCCCTTTTTCCTCTGTCCTTCCTCCCTTCTCCTTCCCTCCCTCCCTCTTTTCTTTCCTCCCTCCCTTCCTTCCCCCCTTCCCTTCTCCTTCCCTCCCTCCCTCCCTCTTTTCTTCCTCCTCCCTTCCCTCCCTCCCCTTCCTAATAACCTGTTCAGAAAGAAAATTAAGGGCTAAAAAAGAATTCTCTGAACAGAGAGCAAAATTGGGAACAGGGGGCAAATGGAGGGATATTTATTTCTCTACCCCCAAAACATCCACACCAGAGGGGAAGAGAGAATAAACCACAGAATTAAAATGATAGAGAGAAAGAAGATGGAGGGAGGGCCCCCACACTCCCCGAAGCCCAAACCTATAGCCTTATCCTTTTACGGGAAACTTAAATTACTAACTTGGTAACTTGCAAATCCCCCAGGCTTCCAGGACAAGGCCATCTACTTCTCGAAACCCATTCCGTCCATCTGCTATCTCTGGAGAGGGAGCGTTGGCTCTAATCGCACCAGGCAGAAAATAATAAAAAATATATATATTTTCTCCTCCTGATCAAACAAGCAAGGAGGTAAAACTCCAAGGAGCCCCGATTTAATTCCAGAGAATCTAGGAACAAACAGAAGGAGAGAAAAAAAAAGGCATTTCCAACTGCATATATTTTTGTTTTTTTCGATTTTGGCAATTTGAAGATGGGTGGACTTCAACTCCCAGAATTCCCTGGGGGGTGGGGTGTGTGTGTGTGTGTGGGATTCCCTCAGGGAATTCTGGGAGTTGAAGTCCACCCATCTTCCATTTGCCATCGTTGGTAAACATTGCTTTGGAGACGATCATCAGACACTCTTCCTCTCGTCCGTCCGTCCCCTCCCAAAACACACTTCTAGTTTTGTGTCTCCTGCTTCTCCCACGTGGGCCGTCCTCGACTTACGCCGACGACCGGGACTAGCGTTTCCACTGTTAACCGAGGCCGTCGTTAAGTGAGTGGCAGCTGATTTTAGGCAAAATTGTCCCAAAATGGCGATCCCATCCACATCTGAAACCCATTGCTGGTTACCAAATGGCCGAAATTTTGATCGTGTTACCGCGGGGATGAGATGCTGCAATGGTCATAAGTATGAGGACCGGTCTTTTTTTTTTTCAAGTGACGGTGTAACTTCGAACGGTCACTAAACGAAGTGTTGTAAGTGGAGGACTTTGAAGGTAAGTCCTCTGGAGAGGGACCATAAGACTGGGAAAATCGATGCGAATTTTTGATCATGGGGACGCTGCAACGGTCGTTAAGTGTGAAGTTAGGACACAACCCCCAAAGCTTTCCATGACCAGTTTCAAAGTTATGACCGTTATTCACCCTTACAATCAACTGCAGCGTTCCCCCATTTATCTCCCGCCTCCATCCCACAAGGATGGAGGTCATTCAACTCCTCAAGGAAACGTAAAGCTACTACCGTTAGTCCTCGACGTACAACTGCAATTGAGCCCAAAACGTCCGTTGCTAAGCGAGACACTTCTTAAGCGAGTTTTGCCCCCATCTGACGATCTTTCTCGCCTCAGTTGTTAAGTGAATCACTGCCATTGTCACATGGTCGTTAAATGAATCTGGCTTCCCCATTGACTTAGGGGGTCACGTGACACACACACACACACACCCCAGGACGCTGCGACCGTCATAAATACGAGGCGGTTGCCGAGCCTCCAAATTCCGATCACGTGTGATCACGTGCGACGGCCGTAAGTGTGAAAAAGGGTCCTCCTACGTCCCTTTTTTCCCCCAGTGCCGTTGCAACTTCGAACGGTCACTAAACGGACCGTTGTAAGTCGAGGACTACCTGTCCACGAAGATGGAGAAGACCATAGAAACTAGGGAAATTAATCTGAATTTTGATCCCGTGAGTATATGGGGAGGAATGCTGCAACGGTCGTTAAGTGTGAAAAACGGTCAGAAGTCACTTTTTTTCCCCAGGGCCATTCTAAATGGTCGCTAAATGAACAGTTGTAAGTCAAGGACTCCCTGTAGTGTGCGGTGGGGGGGGCAGATATTACAGCCTATAGGATGCTTCCCCCCCAGCCGCCCACCCTCTGAGGCACCCCCCTGCTTCACCCCCACCCCCACCCCTTGGAGTCCCCCCCAGTTCCCCCCCACCTTTCTGCCAACGAGATGTGAGCTTCCGATTTCCTAGAGAGCCTACCCGCCGGCTGACAGTTCTATTGATCTAGCGGGCGCTACTCCCGCCTTCCTGTAGGGGGCTCCCTTTTTAAGGAGGCGCCAAAACAGGAGGGATGCTCTGAGGTAGCCTCTCTAGGAAATCAGAGCCTCCCCTCTCACTGGCCAGGGTCCCCCTAAGCCCCTAAGAAAGACGGGTTGGGGGCTGCTGGGCCTGAGGAGCAGGCTGAGGCATGCCAGGCCCTGGGGTGGGGGGAGCTGAGGGGCTGGGGGTGGAAGCATGGGGAGACCTGTGGGGACCCCGAGGGGCAGGAGGTGGGGTACAGGGGGTCTCAGCGATATGGGGGAGTCTGGGGTTTCTGCTAGGCCTCCCCCAACCCCTGGCAGTGCCCCCACCCGTGAGAGCAGGCTCCGTTACGATTGTAACTCGAGGCCCCCCCCTCTCATTCTTTTTGGGGTCACCCAGAATCACCTTGTAGGGGAGATGGGCGGCATAGAAAATAGATAGATAGATAGATAGATAGATAGATAGATAGATAGATAGATAGATATTAAATAAACAAATAAATAAATATCTGTGGGTGGGCACAGAAAACAAACAAACATGTTTGCCTACACAATCAGAAATACCCCTCAATAAATGAATAAAGAAATAGGAATAAGTTTGCCTATCCTACGCAATCAAAAACAGTCCTTCCCTTCCCTCCCCTCCCCTCCCCTATTCCTTTCCTTTCCCTTCTTTTCCTTTCCTTTCTTTTTACCTTCCTTTCCTTTCCTTTCTTTTCTTTTCCTTTCCTTTCTTCTTTCCTTCCTTTCCTTTTCCTTCCCTTTTCTCTCCTCTCCTCTCCTCTCCTCTCCTCCCCCTCCCCTTTTCCTTTCCTTTCCTTTCCTTTCCTTTCCTTTTCCTTTCCTCTCCTTTCCTCTCCTCTCCTCTCTTCCCCTATTCCTTTCCTTTCTTCTTTCCTTTCTTCCCTTCCCTTCCCTCCCCTCCCCTTCCCTTCCCTTCCCTTCCCTCCCTTCCTCTCTTCCTTCCCTTCCCTTCCATTTCATCCCCTCACCTCCTTTCATCCTTTCCTTTCCTCTCCTCTCCTCCCCTCCCCTCTTCCTTTTCCTTTCCTTTCCTTTCTTCTTTCCTTTCTTCCCTTCCCTTCCCTTCCCTTCCCTCCCCTCCTTCCCTCCCCTCCCCTCCCTTCTTCTTTTCCTTTCCTTTCTTGTTTCCTTCCCTTTCTTTCCCTCTCCCCTCCCTTTCCTTTCCCACCATGGCGACACTCCAGCTCCTTCCAGTTTCAAAAGGGGCAGCGCCTGGGGAAAGCTTTTCCCAAAGATGTTTACTTAGCCCTTTTCTAAATGTTTAAAATCTCCCGGCCAAATGAAAAACCCAAATCATTAGCATCTTTCCTCGCTTGGATTTCTGGCTGAAAGTAGAAACCTGCCTCTATAAACAGGATTTGGAGAGCTTGCTACCATCTCCTGGAGGTGAGGAAGGTGTCAGCAAAGCCTACAGGACTCTCTTCAGTTCGGAAAGGCAGCTGGGAAGATCCGTGTTAGTTTTGGGGATGCTTCTGTGCCCCCAATACTCATCCTCTCCCCCCCCTTCCCCCCGGGAGCACTTGTGGATCTAATTCTTGGAAGGACTTCAGGCATTGTTCTTCACCATGGACAGCCCGGAAAAAGAGCAATTCGAAGGAACCGAATACCAGGTCAGTGCTGTTCTTTTTTAAAAATATATAATATTTATATATTTATATATTTATCTATTTATCTATATATATATATCTGTTTTTAACAAGTCTATTTTGCTTTCAATAGGATTTCTATTTACCCAAAAGCACCTCGGCAAGTTTTTAAGATGGGAGGGGGGGGCGGACTTCAAACTCCCAGAATTCCCCAGCGATCGGCGTTTTGAGAAACGGTTCTACCTTGCACGGAATAGCAGAGACGGTGGTAAGTAACCAGAGATTGATTGAGGGTCTCTCTCTCTCTCTCTCTCTCTCTCTCTCTCTCTCTCTCTCTCTCTCTCTCTCTCTCTCACACACACACACACACACACACACAGAGAGACACAACCTGTGCTTCCAACTTGCCACCAAGAGAAGACCAGGATAAATTTCAGCTCCCAGAATTCTTGGTGGCCCATGCTGGCTCTGGGAATTCTGGGAGTTGAAGTCCACATATCATAGGACATAGAATCATAGGGGTGGAGCCTTGGTTGCCAAGGTTGATCTATCTATCTATCTATCTATCTATCTATCTATCTATCTATCTATC